>NIJG01000322.1:65309-96288 GCA_002201625.1 Euglossa dilemma
AGAGTAAAGCCATTGTACAACGTTACCTTATTGTATGGAGTCAAACTTCTTAACGAAGGCCTATCCTTCCCAAAATATAACCCACGGTATTGAGAGTATAATTTCGACGTGAGGGAAACCGATTATTATTCATTTTAGTGACGGGCACCTTAATTTCATGTATCAACACGAAAATAGAGACTCACCGGCTCGAGAACGTTATCACCTATATTCAGATTCACGCAGCTGAGTCAATGGCTTCACCTACCGTGTGATTGCGAGGGCTAGACCAGGTCTTCCGGGATTCAATCTACATTGCAGTATTAACAGTATACACGTTAGTTTACGGTATTAATACTAAAGTAGAGCGTCAAACCTGCCGAGAACGTTACATATTGGTATAGTGTCCAACTTCCTACGGAATGCTTTACCCTCCGTAAAAGCAACCCGCTGTATCGGGAGTATAATACCGTGTTCAGAGGGACGAACGAGTATTCAATTTAGTGACTGGCACCATAATTCCATGCTTGAATTAAAAGATCGATGGTCAGGCTTATCGCGAACGTTCCAATCTCCTTTGAGAGTCGACCGGCAAAGTAAGTAGCTTCTGCTATCCAGTGATTCGGAGAGTAAAATCAGGTATTCCGAGAGAAAGTCCTTTGAAGTGTCTTGGCAATATACACCTTTACTTGGGATTTGAATATTTCAGTAGAGCGTCAATCCGTTAGTGAGCGTTACCAGTTGATATAGGATCAAACTTTCTACCGAAGATTTTACCCTCCGCGAACCTCACCCGTGCCATCGAGGGTATAACTTCTTGTTCAGAGGATCAAATCAGAATATATTTTAGGGACGGGGACCTAAATTTCATTATGAATAAGAATATTGGGTGTCAAACCGTTCAAGAAAGGTACCACCTTTTGTGAGAGGCAAACGGTTTTGTCAATAGCTTCACCTGTCCTGTGAATCCTGGAGTCATATCAGGTAATACGGGAATAATTTCGCTGCAGATTATTGCCAATTGGCACCTTCATTCACGGTATGAATATTAATGTAGAAGGACAATAAGTCGAAGTGCGTTACCTAATGTTAAACAGTCATACATTTTACCGAATACATTACCTACCTACAACCTAACCCGCTGTAGTCAATGTCAAGCTCAGTGCACACGGGAACAAATTAGTAGTCATTTTAGTTTGCGGAAACCTTATCCTTATCAATGGATACAATAATCGAGAGTCACAACTTTCGAGAACAATCCCACCGTCTCTGAGAATCGAACGGCGATGTTAATAGCTTCTTCCACCCTGCGATTCATAGAGCTAATCCAGTTATTGCTGGAGTGAATGCGCCGTATAGATTTGGCACTGGACACCTCAATTCACGATTTGAATATTAAGGTAGAGCGACAAACCGCTAGAGAGCGTTACAGAAAGCGTTACATAAAGTCAAACCTTTTTCCGCAGGCCGTTCCCTCGTGCGAAACTCACCGTCTTCATCGAGAGTATAACTTCGTGTTCAGAGAGAGAAATTAGTATTCCATGTGTGAAATAGTTGATCGAGTGTCTACCCGTTCGAGAACGTTACCACCTTCCTTCGCAGTCGAATGGCTGGCGTCAATAGCTTCACCTATCCTTTGACTACGAGAGTCAAATAAGGTATTTCAGTCGTAAATGCGCTGAACAGTATTGGCAGTATACTCGTTAATGCACGGTATGAATAATATCGCGGAGCGTGAAGCCACTGTGGAACGATACCTATTGCAATAGAGTCAAACCATTTTCCGGAGGTCCTACCATCGGGGAATATAACCAGCTATATCGAGGTTATCACTTCGTCATCAGAGATGCAGATTAGTATATATCTGAGTGACGGACACCTTAATTTCATGTATGAATTAGAAGATCGGGCGTCAAACCGTTCGAGAACGTTACCACCTTTTTTGAGAGTTGCACAGCTAAGTCAATAGCTTTACCTATCCAGTGATTGCTGGAGTCAAACCAGGTATTCCGGGAGCAAATCCGCTATTCTCTATTCGCAATAGACACGTTAATTCACGGTTTAAATGTTAAAGTAGAATGTCAAACCGTTGTAGGACGGTACCGATTTGCATACACTCTAACGTTTTACCGAAGACCTTACCTCCCGAGAACCTAACCTGCTGTATCGATGGTATAACATCGTGTTCAGAGAAACAAATTAGTGCACGTTTTACATATGGACGCCTCAGCGTCATATATATATTGCAAATTTGATAGCCAAACCGTTGGAGAATGTAAGCACTATTTATGGAATCAAACTGGTCATTATAGGGCAGGCCAATCCACCCGCACACTTTATATATTTATTGACAGTATTTAGTAATTCTATTTAGTTATTCTCTGCCATTGTTCAATTTTTCATTTCCGTCGTTTGTATGTAGGAGCACCTAACCGAAACTCCAGAACCTAACCGAAATTTACGCAAAACCAAACTCGCTACATTCGTGGCAGACAAATTCACTTCCATCCCATGCCGTCACCATTTCGTGTGTATATTATTGTCATTAAATACGTCTATTTAGTTATTTCCTGTTTGTGATTAATTCCTTCATGTCCGACACGTGTATGTCTGATGACCCACGCCATCAGTTGTACGACATCCGCCACGCCAGCTTAAATTTGGTAGGGCTACAGCACGAGCGGCAGTGGCCTTCACCTTGAATACTCCTTCGAAGAGGGGTATGCCAAGCTGATGAATCCAGCGAGGGTAGAATCAACCTACAGGACCTGAGTGTCGAAGAGGTGAGGCCAAAGCGAGATATCAACGGGAGCCTCATACTTGTGGTAGCGGTCCGGGAATGTAAGAAGAAGGACCATCGACTGGCAGACGCCATTGTGGCATTCCACCAAGAAATAGGACTCAGAGTGACGCGACCGACTAACATGGCGGAAATGCGGGTAGCTGGGATGTGCGTCTCAGTTACCACCATGATGTTGCCGGAGCGCTCGCAGAGAAGAGCGCCCGCAGTCCTACCCAGATCATATGTAGTGAGATCCGCACCTCCCCCACCGGTCAGTGGACTATTTGGGTGGTATTCTCCCACTCCGCCGCCCACAGCATCTTGTACGGCGGAAGAGTAAGAGTAGCCTGGATCTCTGCCCACGTGCTGGCGCTGGTGGCACGACGACTGCTGTGCTTCAGGTACCTGGAGTTTAGGCATGTCAGGGCGCGATGCCCAAGCTACGTGGATCGGATAGCAACTTTCTTGCGGTGATGGGGTTAGAGCCACTATGTGGCTGAGTGCAACGCCCCAGCTCCCAAATGCCCGATATTGCGCGGCACATGGTCTGGAGGCCGCACACAGAATGGGCAGCATGGTCTGCACCCAACACCCCTAAATCAACGAAAAGGAAGATGAAGAGGATAACAACATGTAATCTAACGGAAAGACCGGGCAACAGCAGGAAGCCGTGGACACGGCCTAAAGTTCAAGATCCTGCAGACGAATATCAACTGCACCCGAGCGTCACAGGACCTGCAAGTGCAGATACTCGCCGTGTCTGGCTGTGATTTGCGAGCCGTACCCGGTGCCGGACCGCAACAACTGCTCAGGGCACCTACACGGAACAGTCGCGGCGGTGCGGAATGGCACTCCACGAACCTCCCTGGCCGGGTTACTACACACCGATGGGAGGGACAAGACTTGTTGTCCTGGGACGAGATGATAGTAGGGGACTGTTACATCAAGCCGAACTGCAGCCTGGGGCAATACAATCAGCGGCTGGATTGGATATGGATACATTTCTCTCAGCACCTATCCCAGCTGCTGCTCTTTCGCGGAGATTTCATCGCCAACTAAACGGCGTGGAGCTCTCTGAGGACGAACATGATGGGCGAGACACTGCTCGACTGAGCAGCCGGACTAACAACACACCTGTCATGCCGGCAGGCATGTCCATCGTGTATTTGCCGTATGTCTCCCCGGCTTGCTCTGCAGTGACTGAAAGGATGGAGGGTGGGAGAAGCGGTGAAAACACTTAGAGACCAAACCTTGGTAACCATGGGGTACTCAGCATCTGCATGAAGATGAAGTAGAGGGCCGACGGGCAGAGGAACAGCGCCGCTAGATCTGGGCAACGGAACAAGCAGCACTGACGCGATGTTATGTCAGACGCCTCGAGGAGGACATTGTTCTGGCCGTCGCGCATATTGTTGTGCGCCCGTCCGGTCTTGGCGATGACCACTTCAGTCACGACGGTGGCGAGTGCCTCCGCGAAGCCATGACGGCGGCGTGTGCCTTGGCCATGTCGCACGCTGCGGCGAAACCGAAAAAGCGATGTTCTAGTTGCGTGCGGAGCTTGCAATGCGACGCGAGTGAATGACTCGAGCCCGAAGGCGGCACACTCGGGCCCGTCGCAGCAGACGATCGTCAACAATTGAAGAAGAAAACGCGCTGCAGAAGGTATTACGACGGGCCAGCAAATCGCCGCGGAGTTCCATCGCAAGAGTCAAAGCAAGTGAAGGAAGATCTGCTGAGGAAGATCGACGACGAACCCCAGGGACGTCAATAACGATGGGTCATTTTGAGGCTAAGGGCATCGACTCCACGGCTCACGGTGAGCATGGATCCCAATTTTCTGCGGCGAGGCATCGACAGCCACTTCCCAGCAGCGTCGATGACTATGAGGGAAACATCGATAGTACCGTCGGTGGTCTGGACATCCTGGGCGGACGAACCTCTGGTCACCAGTAAGGGCTGGGCCTGGCGGCTGGAATGCTGGGGTGAGTAGGACGGCGCTCGTACTGAATGGAATTCCGAAATTCCCGATTAAAGTAGCACCGCTCTGTGGTGGGTGCGGACCTGATCAACAGACATTTCTGATTTCGACGAGGTCTGGCCACCATTAACGCCATCAAGCGCGTCATGTGCTTGTCAGGGGCGATCGTCCATTGCTGTGGAGTGAAGTTGGTAGTGATCACGCACATCGCCATCGCCTGCGATGCTCTGCAGAGGACCGCCGTCGCGCTCACGTTGGAGCATCACAATGTGCCGACGCACCTGGCGTCGGTGATCCTTGACTACCTGTCCGGGAGAAGTATCGAGAACAAGGAGCGGTTCAGCCGCGTTGTAAGTGTTGTGCACTGAGATGTCCCGCAAGGGTAGGATCTCGGACCGATTCTGTCTAAGATGGTGCACGACGTGGTATGAGAGGCTTGATCCCATCCGGCGACGGTATTACATCTTACGCCGATGAGACGCTGGTGAGACAGCTAGCGGAGAGTAGTGGCGAGGCTGGATGAGCTTGGATTGGTCTGCGTTGTGAAGAGGGTACCTCATCTGGGACTCAGGATCCCATCGAGGAAGACGAAGGCAATGTGGTTCCACGGTGGAGCTCGCAGAGGACAACCGAAAGAAGAGGTCCGTGTGGAGGATGCCCGGATGGTGGTTAGAGGAGGAATCAAGAACATGATTCTCACGCTGATCTGTGGGTGACGCTAGGAACAGTACTTCGGGGCGCTGGCACCAGGACTGGAAGAAGCAGCCGCGGCGCAGGGACGACTGCTGCCGATCGCCGGGGACCGGTCGCGAGATTGCAGCGCTTACACGCTGCGGTGATCTACTCCATGACTGTGTACGGATCTCCATGGCCCATGTAGGAGCTCCATTGTGGGCGGCAGACCTGATAGCTAGAAAGAACAGCTGCGTCAGACTTGCAAGTGTCTAGCCGGGGCTACACATCAGGATATTGCGAGGATACCCCACTCTACCTCGTGATGCCGCCACGACGCTGGCGGGTCTCCTACCGCTGGAATACCTGGCGGCTGTTTCGCCGGTTGAAAAGAGCGCCGAGAATGTTTGTAGGATTTTTAGGACCCGTAGTTACTATGCTGCCAAGTTTCATTTCTGCAAATGACGAGACGCGAGGTAGGATACGTCTGACGTCTTTCCTTGTATCGCGATAGTTACAATTTCCTCGCTATTGATGATCGGGACGATGAACGTTACATAGAATTTTTCTTATAATCATTTGTAGAATTCCAGACGAGGATGGAACCCATGGGAAATTTCGAAACGGGACGGAAAGTGGCACGGGATAGAATGTAAATCCAGGGGTCGACTATTAAATGTCTACTATGAGGAATCTAAAAGAGTACCTGGATAATTAAGTATTAGCCCTTGTCAATCTTGTCATTACATAAATATTGTGCGATTTCGAAGCATTCTTGATCGTAGTGTCTAATACAGTGAATATGCAAATGAGTTGAGCCACGGTCGTTACCAATTTCATTTAAAATATAATTTCATCCCCCGATTTATCGCAAACTATGAATTTCGAAGTACTTGCGCAAATAATTTATACATTTTCGTCGTGTCAACGCCGCTGTGATAACGCCGAAAACAATTTCGTTGCAAACAATACTGTATCCTTGGATAATTGTAGTCAAGGAGTTAATGATAGTCACCTAACATGTTTTATTACCGTTGACTCCGGAATTCAGGCACGAAGTATTAACGTTACACGGTTTTCGCCTCTGTTTGTTGAAATATTAATCGGATGTTTTATCACGGTCAGCAGACCGCAGCACAAATAAACGGAGAGAGCAATAATTGCGCGATAGGAAGTAGGTCAATTGACAAACATATGTTCGTGTTTCGACAGTTTACCACGAGAATATCCATAACTCGTCAACTTCGTAATAACACTCTGGTCGATCATTGTTATTAAACGTGCTCTGCATCCTATGCATCAAACGTGGCGCCAAAGCAACGGAACAGTAACAATCTCTGACACACATCACGTTCCATCCATCCGTTTATCATCGACACCCTTTGACTTGCTAATAACCCATTTGCCTATTCATACCTGCACTTACTTCAGCGGTAATTTCCCCAGCTGAATTCCTGCGAACGCGAGACAGATTCAATTGCGAGAAAATTAAGAATGAAGCGGAAGCAGGCAGAATGACGCGTTTACAAATACCTCAGCGGCCACCACGGAAAGTCACTGCAACGTGCGTATAAGTTATTAGAGAAACAATACGACTCGCCATCTGCTTCCTATGAGGCTTAAAGTGTCGCAAAACTAGTGGAAAGTGGACCCGACTTGCCTTTATGATTGTCATATGAAATAAGATGTAAAGTTTTCAAAAGCAACACGCGAGCTGCCTCATATGGCGCTTTGAGTCTCGTAACAATAGTATTATATTTTCCGTTATTGTGTTTCGTTTATTGTTATGTCAATAGGCGATACAGTTATAATTCCTGAACGCGATATATCGAATTTCAGAGTAATGATGCAACGTAGCAAGCATAGTGACAGAAATAGGGTTCGAAATATTTTCAACATAGGCTATAATTCGCGATGGCCAAGAAAGTCGTTGTCTGATCTAACGAATAAATCACTGAAATATATGTATATATGTGTATGTCATGAGTGCTATTGTACACTTGGACGATAGCACCAGTAGACACTATGCAAATTATGAAAGTTATAAGGTACAAGCAGTACAAACCGTGCCGCTTCGGAACATTCGTCCCACGATATGATGGGTAACCAGAGCAATCGTAAACCTCCGGCTTAACGATCGTTGACCTCTTCTTCGCATCAAAGCAGCTCTGAGTTGATAGTCGCGTTGGTCCTATCGTCGGCGTCAAGCTGTCCTCCTCTTGATACCTTTCCTTCTTTTCCAGCACTTTCACAGCCCACTCGCGATGTCGCGTACACGACCCTACTTACTTCGACCGGTACCGAGTAAAAAAATCGCGTTTACAATCCTTCGAACAGGTACGACTTAGCAATGGTGTGGTTATAATTTAACGTAACAGTTAGAAGAATATTTGATGTCCACTAACCCATGAGAAATTAAAGACATAAGACGAAAACTATTGATACAGTTAGTAAAGAAATTATCACAATTAAGAACAGATTGAATTATTAATAGAATGGTTGTAACTTTAAAAATAAATGAATAAAATAAATTCCGAATGTTGAACATGGATAATTAAATTAAAAATATTATTAAATGTGATTAGTGGATAAGAAATAAATGTGTTAAAGAAAATTATTAAAAGGAAATAATAAATAATGCAAGACCCCATATATACCATGCACATCAACCGTCGTAAACTAAGTTGCAATTCTCGGACTCAACAAACGTCACGAATTAATTAACTAACATTCATGTACATTATACGTTTAATGATGGAGTTCATAATGCTCGTGTATTTAATTTTGTAAATATATCAAATAATATTAAATGAATTACAGGATAAACGTAGCATTGATTGATTATTTTCTATGACGCAAGAAAAGTCTCTACCATTATCACTAATTCGACATACAATAGGAATAAAACCCAGAAAACAAACGGAATAAGACGAATACCGTAAATTTGGAATTGTCAGTTCATGAACAAGCAACGAATTACTTACCCAAGCCAGTTTCAAGGCAATAACGATTTTCAAATTGTTTCAAATATACTTATGCAAATTATGTTTTATGTCTGAACAATCTAAATTACAAGAAGATCCATATCAATCTATTCTCCCAAATTTAACGGATGAGAATTTGCAACCTTCTGGTCGCACCCAATTAGCTCGGATCACATGCTATATCATTCTTAATTGTATCATAGCTATTGGTTACGTGTGACATAACCATAGCGGTATGATTAGAAATGACATGTGAAGTAATGCTGATTGCCCAGGTCTCACCACGTGGAGGTGCTGCGAATGGAGACTCACCCTATCCACGTCCCATCCTCTCTCCATTCGCATGAAAATTTAATAACGTATGAAAAAATTGTCCGTTCGATGCATTTTTGCAACGTTCAATCTTCCACCGTTTTGCAAACGAATGGCAAAAGAGACTGAAAAAAAATCGACGTGGAAATATAAACCAGAATGTAAAAGGTACACTTAACCCTACCTGGAATTGTATTAAGCCTGTAACTAGGTACGTCACTTCGAGAGACATTATTTCATTCCTCTATCAATATTTTACATTTTCATTTGTATGAGATGTTATTAAACTAATAAGTTCATACAAAATTCGCTTATATCCATAAGCTTAACCGAGCTGATGACGAAATCTAATTGTAGTAAAGAAAATAAAGAGTATTATATGTGTCTTCGATCCATCTGTGATTCATAAGAATACCTGAAATAAATTAAGACTTAAAACATTCCCTACATAATTCAAAATACGAATTGCACTACTTATCAAATATCTAAAGGTTTTACCCTTTACGTAATCATGTATCATTCCTACGATTAATAGTATCCCCTATCTAATTAAAAACCCAATTCGCTCTACCTATCAAATACCTAAATGGATAACTGTACCCATATAAAAATCAAATTGCAGTAAAGAAAAGGAAAGTAATAATTTAATATATCATTCGGATTCGTATCCATACAAAAATCTTTATCAAACAAGGAGAAGGGGAAAAGAATGAGAGGTTTGTGAGATTTGCATCTCTTCCCGTCGACTCCGTGGGTCTCACAATGCTTCCTGAATCATGTCATATCACAGAGAAATAAGTAAAATTATACGAGACGTAATTAAATACAGTAATGAATATGCTATGATTGTAAATAAACAAATGAGACTCAAACGCCAATACCTTTTAATCTATTTGCCTTCGTGTGTATTATTCCGCTTCTGGGACCCTGATGTACTTGCATAACTTCGAATATTCGAAATGCTGTCAAATATAGAGAAACATGCATTCTAAATCTGAAACAGACTTATGCACTAGATTTGTAGAAAAACGACGACGGCGACGACGACGACTACAACTACTACTACTACTACTGCTACTGTATACTGCATACTATGCAGAATGCCATCAAGCGACCGCGACCAGCGGACTAATCTCCTTTGTTCACACTGCAGCCCGATAAACAATGATTTCTGTTGCACAATTATTCGCCACGGAGCGGCGCGTTCTACGCATAATATGTAATTTACAGAACATTAAATACGCAATGTCCCCACATCGTCTGCGCGATTTGTCAGCGGCGTGAGCATCGCGGCTAGGCCGCTGCAGTTTTTGCGCCGATTTGCCGCGTCACTATCCTTCTCTTCGGCCACTTCCAATCGCGTCATCACCGCGAGATTCGGCTGGTGTAATCGCCGCGAAATTTCACCATTACGTGAGATCTCGCTGCCGTCGTAAATCGCTCGGTCGGGGAGCGACCCGCCATTGTTTCGGCGAAGAAAAAGAGGACTTGGCGTGACGCGATGGCTGTTCCCGACAAACTGTTCCACTCACTTTCGCTGACTAAGATCTATGATTGACGTCAAGACATCGATCAAAATGCCGCCGTATGATTTCCGCGGTCCCGATGTCGCCGAGTGCCATTTGCATAACGCGGGTGGATCACTTCGCGGCGAGTTGTTGCTGTTGCTCGTGTTAGAGATAATCAAGCAGTGAAATCGAAGAGAAATAGTTGAGAAATCGTAGGTAATCTGTGAATATAACTCTGGAAGTACAAGCGGTGTTGAAATGACTAGGTTGTAACTCTATTTATTTGGAACCATCGGATACAGGAGGATACATTTTACAAAGTCGATTCTTCTTCCGATAGGAGCATCGTAATTTACACTCGCCTTCTTCAATTATGTTCATTCGAAGAATGTTGTATATGCACGTCGAACTTTAGTGGAGACAACATGTGGGAAGATCTAATGTTAATTTGATGTATTGTTACATAAGCATTTTATACTGTTTGATAATATTCTATGTATCATTAATGATACCTGTCTAGAATCTCCTCAGTTGTTCATGGACCTGACCAATCGCGACGTATACCTTGTAGTTTCTGTCGCAGAAAATTCCGAGAGTTTCGAGAGCTCGTCTGGTTATAGTAATCATGCAGTCTCCGAAGGCTCAGGGTTCACAGGGACTCGCGTGTGGGACCACGGGTTAGGCAAGTCCAGATAGATTAGGTACTTTGTGCGAAAATTTGATCGATAGCCGAGAACTTTCGGCGAAGTTCTAAAATGCGGAAGTAACCCCGAGACTTCTAGGTTAGTCCGGAAGACCTCCGGGACTCTTGGGTTTTCGGCTTGAAAAGGAATGGTCTTCCGATGACCCCCACAACGAGCACGTAGTTTGAGCTCCTCTGTGGTATACTTTCTTGTTCTTCTTTCTTGTGACTTCAACAGATCCGCGCGATCACTACGCGACGCCGTTCCTTTCGACCGCGGCCTACGAGACAGTCGGGCCCCAACCGAATCACCAGAGGTTCGACGTCGCGGCTGGCTATCGTAGGATCGAGAGTGTCCCGCAATTCCTTCCACCAGGACCATACCCTCTGGGTTAGTTCCCAGCTGTCGTAGCGGCGAATTCACGACGCACTCGCCGCCGCATTCTCCCCATGCGAATAGGAGCCACTTCCACTCTTACCCATTCCACGGCCTCCATGTGTATCTACACTTGCACGCAAAATGCGGCCATCCTGCGCTATGACCTCTTCTACTCCACGATCCTAATGATAATGGTGGAAGGCGAGGTGTCCCATACGACGTACTGTTTCAGGGCACGGGGCACCTTGTCTCGGGAGGGACACTCCTCCAGAGGGTACAGAGCAGTACCCACCTTGGTCTGGTCCCTATCCCAAACCATGCTGATCACGCCTCTTGCCACATCTTGTGCAGGAACTTACCGAAGCAGCCGTGTTCGTTGAGCACCTGCGTATGGCGGTATGTCCGCCTGCCACCGCTGTGCTTCAATTCGCCGTGCACTGGTAGCATGCCCTGACAACTATGTGGCTCCCGCCGTACTGTGTTCGGTGTTGGGTGTGCTGTGTGACGAGGATTGTCCGCTTGATCCTCTTCTACTCCTGTTCTGCTTCTTCCGTCGATGGCGGGTTCTCGCCGCGTCGTCGCTGCTCGTAGGATCTAGCCTTTCAGCCTGCCAACAGATATAGCGTTGGTGTACACGATAGCACCGAACCCTCCTCCTCAGAGCTCGTGTGGCAACCTCGTTCGGTCCTGATACCCACTTTCCGCCAGTCCCAGAACCGCTGCCACCCCCTCCATACGGGAGCCTAGTGCCTCGAAATGCCGGTCGAAGAGCCAGAAACTATACAGGATGACGCGGAGGTGTCTGCGGTGATCCTTCGCCTCGATCTTGCTGTCATCGTCCGCGCTTTTCTCCCTCGGATGTATCCGTTGCGACGACTCCCATGAATCCAGATGGTCTCCGTCTCCTTGACGAAGATCAATAGTCCATGTGTGCGTATCCTCTGAATCACGCAGGTCACACCTAGATCAGCGAGCCGGGCCATCCTCCGCCTCGCCCATCCGCTGGCTGTCGCCAGCGTATCGTCGCCGTATCACGTAACGCCGACTCCGTTTGGGAGCGAGCTTCTCAGCCCCGCATCTGACGCCATGTCCCATAAATTGGCCCGAGCACCGGCTATTGCAGTACGCTGCAGGGCATTGCCCACACGTCGCGGCTGTAGAGTCCCAGGTACGCCCGGATAGCAGCCCCCACGGACGCAGGCACCTTGTGGTACATAAACGCCACACCGACGACGATACCGGGCCGGGCATTGAAGGTATTAGCGATATCGAAACTCGCCGGCAACACGACTCCACCCGTGTGTACGATTGGCTCCTACATGGAACGGACACTCCTGAGGGCATCGAAGGTGGATCGTCCTCGCCTGAAGCCGTACTGTTTGCCATCCAAATCCGGGCTCATCCTCTGTAGGTGCTCCTGTAGTCGGATCCCCAGTACCCACTCGAATAGCTTCCCAGGGTCGCTGGTTAGGCAGCTGGGCCCGTACGCCGAGGAGGAGACGGGGGTCTTACCCTGCTTCTTCAATAGAACAACACATACCAGATTCCAGATTATAGGAAATATTTCTGTCCGCAGGTATCTTTCAGCAGCAGTATCGACCGGTCACATAGTGCACCCTGGGCGAGCGCCGACGCCCGGCCCGGAATACCATTCGGTCGCAGTGCGGTCTCTTTCTCCACGAGTTTCCATGCCAGGAAACTCAAGATCGACCGTTCCGGTAGTCCTGTCCGTCGACAGGTCCACCGATGCCCCCCCCCCCATCAAAAGTTGTCGTCGGCGCCGACGAGAACAGGGTATCGACGACTCGGCGTAAGAAGGCGGGGTCCATGCTCTCTGTTAGCGGAGCGACCTAGACCGTCATCTTCCCTAGTACGATCCGGAAAGGCCGTCCGCAGGGGTCGATGTAGAACTTCCGCAGCATATGGTGCCAACTGCGGGCCTTGGCGGGAGCGACTTACTTGTCTGTCTGTACTTCCTGTGCTGTGTGGACTCCTTTTCATTTCTTGTCATTCTTCAGTGACGGGCACGGTGGTATCGACGACCTGCGAAAATTAAGCGCTCGCGCAAAACTGCGAGATACTCGCCCTACCAGTACATCGTCGTCTTCGGCTTTGCTGCGGCCCGTGGCATTGCAATGTCACAAGCTGTCGTCATGGCATCTTACAGCCATTATGCGCCATCCTGGGGATCGAGGCCGTCAAGCGTTCAGGACGGCCATATCTGCACATGTGCCGCACCAAATAGGGCGTCCACGTCGATTCGTCTAATCTACCATCTCGTCGCTGCTGATCTTCCAGTTTATGTCTAGCACCCATGGGGGCCAAGTGCACGTTGTCCTTATGTTCCTCTGTCTGGCATGGAGCACTCCATTGTAATTAGGGGGATGCTCAGGATTTCCACATCTTAGGTCACACTCCATCGCTTCACTCGATGCAAGGCAGCAGGAGAGGAAAGGGACTCGTCCAGGATGGACATGCCCTTCGGCCTCGCGCACGTGTTGGTGGAGTCCTGATTGAGGAGTCGGAGCTCCTGCCCGGTTGCCCATTCGAGCAACGCCTCGCCCCTCGCGTTCGCCCTCGGAGAGCCCCGTGCAGATGCTTGGGTTTTATCATCTCCGAGGATGAGTACCGACTGGAATAGATGCGACGGTATCGCTATCTTATTCTCATTCAACTGCCGTTCGTACGTACGACCAGGTTGCCCCCACAACTCCAGGATATGTCTCTCCACTCGTTGTAGAAGTGTAGCCAAGGGGTTCCGGGGTTGCCCACCACACCGCCCCGACCATACCGTGAAGGTCGTCGAACCTATTGCCATGGCCGCTACACTGTACAGCACGCCGACCACAGCAATGGTGATGTCCAACTACACGAACGACTATGCTAAAAGATCCAATAACTCTCTGTTATGGTTGATAATGGCCTGGAGGATGATGATTTCTAGACTCTGTCCATGGTCACATCCAGGCCCGCCGCCGTTCTTGTCGATCTTGGAGTCTTTCCGTTTCCTCCTGGCTTCGCTGCTGTACACATCGTCTTCTTCGAAGTGGGAGGAGAGCAAGCCTTACAGTTGTGTCCCGACTCCAGGCCATGGGCGGCACAGACATGGCACTTGAGTACCGGTGCAAGGCACCATCCACATAATGCCCCTGTCACCCGCATCTGAAGCAGGCCGCGCTTCTATCTGTGCTGGTTGGCCATCATGCCCTTGCGAGCCCAACCTCTAGGCACTTGAAGCGCTAGAGCCGCCGAGCCTCAAGCGCTTGTACCCTGGCCGATAACCCAGCCCACTCGCATCCTGCCACTGTCCAGGATATTGCGCGCGGCGGTGAGGGGGCATTCGACCCAGATCGTCCCTAGATCGGACGGGGATGGGCGAATTTCCCCACATCTGATGTTGGAGGGACTGGAGGCACGTTTCTTCGCCAGTGCCTTCACGACCTTATGTGTGGCTTCCGCGTCGTCTTTACCTGTGACCCGTTGCTCAGCCGTATAAGCTGGCAGGGCCACTATGACGCCCAAGTCTTGCTGGGCCGTCCATATTGTACCTGCTAGGAGTTGGGCCGTCCTCTGAGCTTCAGGGCCTCTGGGCCTCTGGATTTCCTAACTCAAGTATGAGGCACCCGGTTACGGCTCTTCTTAGGTTCACCTCTACAATCTTCAGGTCCTGCGGATTGATTTTTCTACTCGCGGTTGGGTTACCATGACATACCACTCTTCGGACGGGATAGTCAGAGTAAGGGTTATCGCCGCTCGTGCAGGAGCCTTTTGCATCTCGACTTTCCGCAGCGGTTGCTTCGCACCTGCCGATCGGAGATCGTAAAGCTCTCTGCTTCCGTGGGCGCTGCCACCTTCGACAATTACTTCTTGGCCTTTCGGCCCACTACCATGGCCCACTCCAACATGGGCGCGGGGATCGCCTTCTCGCTGGCGGTCTGTTTGCTCGGCTACGGGTGTGGGGCCGCAGCTTACATTCCGACAGACGTCCAGATCCCGGTCGCCTTCTCCCTCTTCCACCACGTGGCTTATTTTTGTTCTAGGGGCTTCCACTGTGGTAGTCCCTTGTCTCGAAGCTCCAGTAGCTGCGGCGGAGAGGCGCAACGCGGGCCTTTGCGGCAGCCAACTACATTCTGATTGCCTCCAGCTCATCCCTCAGGGCAGACATTTCTTGCCGGGCTCGTGAGCTTTCTATGCTGCAATCCAGCTGAACGACGTCCGTTCTTTTATGCTGATAAATAGTGGATGCATCATTTCGCCACGTTGCCATTCGGTGGTATCCGTTCATGGGTCAAACTTGTCACCGAAGGCATATTCCTTTCGAGAACCTGACCGGCTATTTAGAGAAACTGACTGTTAAATTCTCTGTACATTAATATTCATACCGTGAACTAAGGTGCCTACTGTCTATACTTCACAGTGCATTGGCACTCCGAATACATGGTTTGAGACTCGGCATCACTGGATAACTGAATCTTCTGGCATAGATGTTCGACTCTCAAAGGAGGTCGTAACGTTCTTGAACGGTTTGACACTCGACCTTCTATTCCATGCATCAAAGTAAGGTCGCCGTCACTAAAATGTATAGTAATATTCTTCTATGAACACGAAGGTGCACTCTTGATTCGGTGGGATACATTCTTGGAGGGTAAGGCTTTCTGTAAAAAGCTTGACTCCATAGTAATAGGTGACATTCTACAGCGGTGTTACTCTTTACTTTACTAAACATTCCCTGCATTTAGATGTATTCTGCCAATACCGTACATTTGATTCACTTCAGGAATTCATTGTTAGTTCCTCGGAATGACGGGATAGGTGATGATATTTACTTAGCGGATAGAATCACACGCGAAGTGGTAAGGTTGTTGACCAGTTTGACTCTCGACTCTGTCACTCGTACATTAAAATAATGGGTGCTTAGCTACATTGTACATTAATTTATTTCCCGGGATTTCATTCTACATTCTCACAATCGCGAGATAGATGTTTGGAAATTAGGGGTCATTAAATGCCAATAATATATACCGTAAGTATGCAGGTGGATTGGTCTGCCTTGTAACGGGCCGGTGATGTTGTGCACTCGGTTGAGCACTCGGGTTTGGGTTGCAAACCGTACTCGGGCATACATGATTCGGACGTGAAGAAATAAAAAAGAAATTTGGAATAAACTTGCCAGAAATATTGCATGTCAGATATAAATAAATTGTGTGGGTGGGTGGACTGGGCTGCGTAGTAAGACAGGGATAGGATTTGGTTGGGATTCGGTACATTCCCTCGAACGACTCCAGGCATTGCGGACATATCTCGTGGCGTGTCGCGAATCTCAGTTTCAGTAGCGAATGTTTTGTGTTCCAAGAGAAGTGGTTGCATCATGTTCGTGCGTGTGTGTAATTGTGTTTTGTCGGCCTGCCATAATCATGGTTCGCGTCGCTGTGAATCTTTAAGTGAATGATGCGAGATGAGAACGCCGCGATTCAGCGCCTCACTTCTACTAAATGATCCCGTGTCCGGAGACGGCCTGGGTGACAGCTCGCAATAATATTTAATGCCAGGACGAGGAATATATATCGCTTGGCCAGAAGCAAGCGAGAAATCAAGTTATTTTACACAAAAGCAACTAATTTCCCTGCTGTGTGCGCGCAAATACATTCTTATGATACGTAATCAATGTCTGTACCGCAGATTTGCGTGACACTTTGTTCCCATTGCAAACCCGCGATTAACTTGCGTTACATGATTCAGCTTAGGAATTTCATCGTTTGAGAGTCAAAATACGTCTAAGTACTGGCTGATCCAGAAACAGATAGTTTTTCTTTCCATGTGGCTCATTTGTGAAGTACTCTGGGAAACATTACATGTACGTCCGCAGTTCTGAAGGAACGAAATGTGCTTCCATGCAAACAAACAATTAGGTCCTTCTCCGCGAAAAAACGAAATTTCACTTGCAAGAACAAAATGCATTTGGTCATTCATCGAGAAAGACGAAATTACGTTCCGAAAAACCGAATGCAATAAATCGCAGTATATTTTATAAAATGACTGAGGTACACGGATGTGGACAAAAATTCCCCGTCTACGTATTGATTTGCGTCGTTTCACAGCTCTGTGGGCGCGAATACATTCCAAAGGTGCGAAATAAGCGCTAGAACTGTATTTCTACCAGACACTTGATTCCCATGGCAAATGGGCGGTATGAGCATCTTATGTTTACATGAGTTATGACTCCCATGGTAATGGCGCGGTTCACATGCCAAGCACGATCAAATCGGGAAATTGTATAGATTCAGCGTTGGAATTCGTGTTATTATTAGGATGTTCGAAGGGCAGTTTCGTTTTTGCTTCACGTGGCTTAATTGTGAATTCGCTTGGAATATACAGCTACTCCATGTATCCAGAAAAATCGAAATTACTTGAGTAACAAACTATCACTATTATTTCCCTCCTCGGGTAAAAATGAAATTACGTTCCGAGCAACCAAATATGGTGATGTGTTTTGGCGGTAAGAAACGAAATTTCCTTCGAATAAGCGTTTACATTAAGTGAGTGTATATTTGATACATACCACTGAAATCGAGGGTTTTTTCTTCAATGTCAATGTAACCATTCTTGTAGTTTCTTCGCTATATGTTCCGATATGTTTTCCAATGATGCGAAATCAACGTGGGCATCTTATATTCACATGATTATTGACTTCCATCGCATGCACGCTGTTCACTTACGAAGCGTGCTTCAAATGAGATATTTCAGCTTCTCCGCATCAGAATGCGCACTATTATTCGCATGTTCAAAGTAATTTCGTTTCTTTTTTCTTCGTGCAGCTTAATTGTCATGCTGGCTGCGGAAGGATACATTTATGTTCTCTCTACGGAAGGAGGGAATTTGCGGTCAAATCAAGCTAACACAATTACGTCTTATGGCGAGAAAAAACGAAATTACTTTCCGAAAAATGGAATACGATGAGTGGGGGTATACTTGATGCAAATGAGTGAAACAAACGGCTTTGTGTAGAAACTCGCTGTCATGATAACGATTTTTACAGTTTCTTTGCTGCAATTTGTAATATGTAATATGCTGTAATACGTCCCAGTGGTGCAAAATCTGCGTGAGTGTCGCATGTTTAACGTGGCGCATGATTCCCATTGCAAATCGCGCGATTCGATTGCGATTCGCAGATCTAACAAGAAATATCAGCGTTACAGCCTCAGAATACGTGTTTATATTGTGATGTCCGGAAAATAATTTCGTATTTTTCTTCATGCAGCTTTAATGTCAATCTGGTTATGTCTAAATGTGTTCACGTCCTCGATTCGGAGAAACGATCGAAAATACCATCCGAACAAGCAACTACAGTAAGGTCGTCTATCGAGTAAAGACGAAATTACATACCGAAAAACCTAATATAATGAATGAATGTATATTTGATTCCATCGAATGATGTAATCTGATTTGGACATAAATTCGGTATCACAGTAACTTTGTTTACAGCTTTTGAGCCATAGCCCGCAAGTTAGTTCTAATGAAGCGATATCGTCGTGATTATCGCATACTTACGTGCCATACGATTTTCGACGCAAATGTGCGATTTACTTCCGAAGTATTCTAGAAATATCTGGAAATTTCGGCGTTTGAGGATCAGAATACGAGATATTATTTGGCTCGTATGTTAATTCCTTCCTTCTATTCATGTCGCTTAATTGCGATGTTGTATGCGCAATAACACATTTACTTCCAGTGCTCGGAAGAAACAAAATTACATTCCGTGTAACCTAATACAACCAGGTCGACCATCGGTTGTAACCGAGATTACTTTCCAACCAGCCTAATGCAATTAGGTCTTAATTCAGGAACGAACTACATTTTTTTCCGGAAATCATAATGCAATGAATGAGTGCATATTGGCTCCAAACTACTGGATCAACAGATATAGACGGATAATCAATGACAAGTAACGGCTTCTACACTTTCCCTGCGCCACACGCGCATATACTATCGAGTGATTGCGAAATCAAGGTGAATATCTAATACCTGCATGACTGTTGTTTCCCATTGCTAACGCGCGATTCTCTAACCATGCACCAATCCAGTGAGCAATTTCAGCGTTTCAGAGTCAGAGTACGTGTCACTGATGGCGCGTACAAAGTTTTTTCCTTCCACTCTTTCACGCGGCATAATTGTGAAGCTGTCTGCGAAGGAATACATTTATGTGCTCTGCTCGAAAGAAACGAAATAACTTATCCTACTAAAAAAATAAAAAGAATGTGTTCCCTGTTTGGAAAGAAACGAACATACTTTCGGAACAACTTAATGAAACGAATGAGTGGATATTTAATAGAAGCCTCTCATACCAAACCATGTGGACAGAACTTCACTGTCAAGGTAATGTATTTCATAGTTCCTCAGTCGTCTGCGTCCATATAAGTTCCTCTGATGCGATATCATCGTTTGTGTATAACATATCTACGTGTAGCACCTGGTTCTATTCACATACGCGCGATTCACTTGCAATTTTCCTTTTTATTAGTTTAAGGCCGCATAATGGTGAAGTTGACTGTTAACAAAATTGTTTACGTCCTGTGCTCGAATAAAACGAAATTACTTTCCGAACAGCTGAATACAATGTATGTGCGTATTTGCGTGTATGTGATGTAAGCAACCGAAATATACAGAGCTGGGCAGAAATTCGCTGTTTAAATACCAATTCCTATACTCTCTCCATTCAATGCTCGCAAGAACGTTTCAATGATGCGAAATTAGCTAGTGTTTCGCTTATGCACATGACTTTAAATTGCCACCGCAAAAGCACGATTTCCTGGCAAAGCACGATTCAAGCAAGAAAGTTCATCGAACCAGCGCCAAAGTACGAGATATCATTGGGTCGTTTGGAAAGAGAAATCAATATTTTCTTTCGTGCACCTTAATTACGAAATTGACTGCGAGCGTATATATTTTCCGTCTGGAAACAACGAAATTGTTTCCTGAACAGGTTTCCACAATTAAGTACTCTAGAGTGAAAGATCCAAATTACATTCCGAAAATCCTAATAAATTGAATGTGCGTATAATAAATGGATTTGGACTGAAATTCGTGGTCATAATAACAGTTTACATGGCTTCTACGCTCCATTCGCCCAACCATGTACCACTGATGCGAAATTTGCGCGTGTACCGCACATTTACGTGAATTATGATTCCCATAGCAATCGTGCCTCTCGCTTGCGAATCAATGATTCAGGACGGAAATTTTAGCGTTCCCTTCACGGGATTCGTGTTATTATTGGGTTGTTCGGAAAGTAATTGCATTTCTTTCATGCGGTTAAATTGTGTAGTTGTGTGTGAACAGATGCATTTACGTCCCACGTTCGGAAACGACAAAATTACTTTCCGAACATCCAATTGCAATTAGGCACTCTGTTGGGGGGGGGGCGAAATTGCTAGCCGTACATCCTAATCTCATAATGTCCTCTATCGCAATGTTACGAAATTACTTACCGAAAAACCTAGTACATTTAATTAGCGTATATCTTATGCATACGACTGAAATGAACGGACACGGACTGAATTTCGCTGTCAAAGTAACGTTCATTATAGTTTCTCTGCCGTGCGCGCGTAAATAAGTTACAATGATGCTAAATTATTGTGTGTATCCCTCATTTACGTAACATTTGGTTCCCATTGTAGTGGCGCGACTATCATATCAAGCATGTCTCCAGCGAGATATTTCAGGGTTTTGGTGTCAGAATGCCTTTTATTAATGTGTTGTTCGTGAACTGATTTCGTTCTTTCTATCCATCCGTCATTTTCATGAACATGGCTGTGGAGGAATATCTTTACGTCCATTCATCGGAAAAGAACGCAACAACTACCTGAACAGCCTAATAGAGTTAGGTCCGGGAGAAAACGAAATTCCTTTCCTATGAAACCTAATACATTTTGGTCCTCCGTCGGGATAATACGATATTACTTTCAGAACAACCTATCAAATGAAGAAGTGTATATTTCACACAAACGTTTGAAAAAAAAGGATTTGAATATGAATTTGCTGCCAAATTAACGAATGTCATAGTATCTCAGTTCCAGGCGCGCAAATACGTTCCATTGATGCGAAATCAACGCGTATGTCGCATATATGCGTGGCATTTGATTTCCATCTCAATCGCGCCATTCGATTACCTTATACGATTCCAGCTACGGATTTGGGCGTTTCAGCGTCGGAATAGGTGTTACTATCATCGTTGTTCGGAGAGCAATTTCATTTTGTGTTTTGATGCGTCTTAATTGTGAAGTTGGCTGTGAAAGTATACATTTACTACCCCTGTTCCTGAAAAACGAAGCTACCTTCCGGACAACTTAATACATTTTGGTACTCCGCTTGATAAAGACGACAATATTTTGCGAACTACTTGATTCAGTTAAGTCACCCGCTGGGAATGACCCCAATTTCTTTCCGAAAAATGTACTACACGGAATTAGTGTATATTTGACACAAGCGACTGAAATATGGTAATGTGGTCAGAATTGCGGTGGCAAAGTAACGATTTCTATCGTTTCTCCGCACTAGGCTGGCAAATATGTTCCAATAGTGCGAAATAGGGTTGGGTGTCTCATATTTTCATGACTTATGATTCTAATCCCAAACGCGTGAGTCACATGAGAGGAAAAATTCATGCGAAAAATTTCAGCGATTCAGCGTTAGAAGACGTGATATTAATGGGTAGTACGGAAAGTAGGTCCGTTTTTTCATGCCGCTGCGAAATTGGCTGCGAAGATTACATTTGCTTCCTTTGAACGGAACATCGAAATACAATTAGGTCCTCTGTCGGATAAACGGAATGAACGGGTATATCGCATGTTTAACGTCGCATTTGATTCCTACCGCAATCGAGCGGTTCCATTGCGATAAATGCTTCATACGTAATATTTCAGCGCGTCACCATCAGAATACGTGTTATTGTTGGATTGTACGAAATGTAATTTCATTTTTGTTCAAGCCACTTAATTGTTGTGTTTACTCTCAACGATTACATTTACCGCCTGCGTTCCGAAAATACGAAATTACTTTCCGCAGAATGTAATACAACTGTTTCTTCCGTCGCGAGAAAACGAAATACCTTTCCGAAAGGCCTATTTGACTAAATGAGTAGTGTATGCTTCATTCATGTGACTGAAATGTACGGATTTGGACCGGTATTCGCTAAGACTGTAACGATTCATATAGCTTCTCCGCTACATGGTCGCATATACGTTCCTACGATGAGAAGCCCACACGTGTATCGCATAATATCGTGCCATTTGGTTCTTCTGGCAAATGCATCGTTCACCAGCGAATCACGATTCGAACGATATATTTCAGCGCCTTAGCGTAGGAATACGTGTTATTATTGTGCTTTTCGGAAGGCAGTTTCGTTGTTTCTTATGCGGCCTAATTGTGAAGTTGACTGCGAACAAATTCATTTACGTACTCTATCCGCACGAGTAGAAACTACATCCCCAGCAGCAAAATACAGCTACGTTCTCCGTCGGTGGTATACGATATTACTTTCCGGAGAGTACAGTATAGCTAGGACCTCAAACGGGAAAGAACGAAGTTTCTTTCTGATCATAATAGTACAATTAGGCTCTGCGTGGATAAGTAACGATATTACCTTATGAACAAGCTTACGAGATTACGTCTTCTATATGGAAAAAACAAAATAACCTTATGTAAATCCCAATACACTGAATGACTGTATGATTGTCGCAAACGTCTGATATAAACGGATTTGAACAGATATTCGCTGTCAAAGCAACAATTTTTACTGTTTGTCCGCTATGCGCGCAAATACGTTGCAATAATGCGAAATCGTCGAGAGTATCTCAAATTTACATGTCTTTTCATTCCAATCGTAAGTCAGCGATTCTCATTCGACGCGCGTTGGAAGCGAGATATTTCAGCATATCTGCGCCACAATAGATGTTATTGAAAGTTTCTTCGGGAAGTCATTTCGTTTCATCCAATGCGTTCTAACTGTGAATTTGTCTGCGAAAAGATGCACTTACATCCGCTGCTAGAAAAGAAGAAGAAGATAGCGGGACTACGTTCCGGTTAGCATAATACATTTAGTTCCTATATCTGAAAAAAAAACGAAATTTCCTTCCGAACAGTCTAATACAATGAGTGACTGCATATTTCATGCGAACGACTAATATCAACGCATTCCGACACAAATGTACCATCAAGTTATCGATTTTTGTAGTTTCTTGGTTCTATGCTCGCAAACGCAGTCAAATGATGCGAAATCAAAGCGAGTATCGCATATTTACGTGCGATTTGATCTCCACGACAATCACGTGATTCACATGCGAAGCTCGAATACATCGAAATATTTCTTCATTTCAGCCTTAATCTTCGTGTAACAATTGACTTGCGCAATTTTGTTTTGTTCTTTTGCTCATGCGGCTTAATTGTGAAGATGAAAATCACTTTCCGAATAAGGTAATACAATTCGGCCCTCTATCTAGAAAAAACGAAATCACTTTCTGAAAAACCTAATGCAATAAATTAGTGTATATTTGACGAAAGGCACATAAATGACCGGATTTTGGTACAAGTTCTAAGTAAACGTAACGATGCTTATAATGCCACAGCCCTATGCGCCCAAATGCGTTCTAATCAAGAGAAATCAACGTCAATATCTCATTATTACATGAATCGCAATTTCCATTGCAAACCCGCGATTCACTTGCGAAGCACGATTCAAACGAAAAAATTCAGGGTCTGAATACGTGATATAACTGGCTTCATTGGGAAGTAATATCGTGTGTTTCATGCTACTTCTTGTGAAGTTGGCTGCGAAAGAATACATTTACGTCATCTGTTAGGAAGAAACGAAATTTACTTTCGAACATGGTAATACAATTAGATCCTCTAACCAGAATAAACGATATTACCTTCCTTAAAACCTAATACAATAATGGCGTGTTTACTTGAAGCACGCGACTGACAAAAGAGTATTGAAATAGAAATTCCCAGTCAAAGTAACGAATCACGGGAGGAAATTCAGCGACTCAGCCTCAGATTACGTGTTATTATTGGCTTGTACAGAGTAACTCCGTTTTATTTTATACATGCGGTTTAACTGAGAAGTTGTATGTGATAGAATGCATTTACGTCATCTGTTCGGAAGTAACGAAATTACCTTTCTTACGTACTAATGATGTTTGGTTCTTCCTTGGGAAATAATAACTACTTACTGAAAATCGTAATACTATGAATGAGTTTATTCTTGACGCAGTCTACTGAAATAATCAGATGTGGTCAGAAATACGCAGTGCGTGTATCAATTTTTGTAGTTCCTCCGCACAAAGCGCGCAAATCGATTCCAATGACGCGATATTAACCTGTGTAACTCATATTTACATGACTTTCAATTCACATAGCAAACGCGAGGTTCACTTGCGCAGCACGGTGCAAGCCAGATATTTCAATTATTCAGCTGAGTATACTTGCAATTATTGGGTTGTCCGGAATGTCATTTCGCTTTTTTTTTTATTTGCGGCTTAATTGAGGCAGCGTAATAGTACATTCACGAGCTCTGCCAGGAAAAATTGCAATTATTTTTCGTGCAACATAATTCAATTATGTGCTCTATCGGGAGAATCCGAAATGACTTGCCGAAAAATTTAATACAATGAATGAGAGTGCATTTGTTGCATACGACTGCGGTTATCGAATTTGCGTAGATATGCGCTATAAAAGTTGCGATATTAACATTCACACCAAGAATTACTGTACCTATTGGTAATACTATGCTGCGGATTGACTACCGGAGAACCTGGTTTGACTCTCGGAATAACAGGATAGGTAAGTTTACGATAATACTTAGGTAAATTATATATTATTCGATATGATTTTCAGTGCATGTACCTGCGTTTCTGGACGTCACGGTTGGAGTTTTCTTGTAGTTGCGTTCGGAGTATCACTACTGCACTGTCGTCGTTAACTTCTTTAACCATAATGTTGTACATTATGCATTCTTTCTCAGATTTCTATCCATTTCTAAATACTATAATTTATTGTTATGATATTTTCGACTTTCTTAAAAATTATCAATTTATGGATTCAAGAACTGTATTTCTCAGGAAAAGTTTCTTTGGAATTAGTTGAGTGTACCTTTATGACAATATTTTGTTGTGCTTGTAGCTATTTTATATGATTGTCTGCATACGAACCTGCGTTGCCGGAGCGACACGACTAGAGTGATCTTGTAGTTGCGCTCGGTACATCGGAGAGGCACTACTGGATGGTATTTGTTAATTTCTTAAACAATGATACAGTACCGCAACCATTTTTTCCTGCCCCCCATTTATTTACATTTACTGCAGCTTACTGTTATTATATTTCCAATCCGTTACAAAATTTCATATTTTTAATTTCGAAAATTGTATCTTATATGAAACGTGCCTTTGGAATCAGTTGAATGTGCGTTTATGAGAATATTTGGTTAAATTCTTTATTTTATACGATTTTCTCCATATGTGCATACGCTGCCGGAGCGACACGACTGGATTCGTCTTGCAGTTGCGTTCGGTAGATGGGAGCGATACTGCATGATGGTCATCGTTAATTTCGTTAACCCTGATTTTGTACCGTAAGCATTTTTTGCCACTTTTCACTTATTTATACATACTGTAATTTGCTGTTTTGATATTTTCGACCTTTTTTCAATATTTTCAATATTTATTATACGATATTGTATTCCTTAGTAAAAGCGTATTCGGATTTTGTTGGGTGTACGTTTATGACATTATTTTGTCAAACCTCTTGTTATTTTATACGTATAACTGTATATGTGCCTACACTGCAGGAGCGTCCAAACGGGAGTAGTCTTGTAGTTGCCTTCGGCAGATCAGAGCGGCACTACTGGATGGTCTGCGTTATTTCTTTAACCTTCATTTTGTATTGTATGCATTTTTCCATATCTGCAAATTTATATACATGTACTGTAATGTACTGCTTTAATATTAACGATTTATATCAAAATTTTCTATTTTTAGTATAAAAATTTGTATTCCTTGCTAATAGTCTCATTAGAATTTGGTGTCTGTGCGTTCATGATATTACTTCGGTAATCTTACTGTTATCCTATATGTGTGTCTGTTTACGTATCTACGCTGTCGGAGCGACAGAACTGGCGTGGTCTTGTAGTTGCGCACGGCAGATCGAAACTGCATTACTGGACGGTCACCGTTAATTTGTTTAGCCTCGATTTTGTACCATGTGTACTTTTATCCTGTCCTCCATTTATTTCTACATACTGGATTTAACTGTTATGATATTTTCGATTTCTTCTATAATATTCAATTTTTAATTTCAAAATTTGTATTTTTTAGGAAAAGCGGCTGTGGAATTAGTTGATTTTACGTTTATGACAATATTGTGTGGAACTTATTGTTATTTTGTGTTATAGACTGTAAACGTACATACGCTTCCGTAGCGACACGACTGGAGTGGTCTTGCAGTTGCGTTTGGTAGAAAGAAGCGACACGTATGTATGATCCTCATGAAATTCTTCAACCATGATATTGTACCGAATGCATCTTTTCTCAGTCATCCAGTTATATATTCTGTAATTTTTTCTTACGATATTTTAGATTTCTCCTAAATTTTCAAATTTTACATTCTGGAATTGTATATCCTAATAAAAGCGTCTTTTGAATTAGTTGACATCACGTTTGTGTCAATATTTTGTTAAACTTGTTGTTAATATTGTATGACTGTAAACGTACCTAAGGCTGCCGAATTACACGCATGGCGAGGACTTGCAGTTCTGTTCTGTAGTTCTGAGCGACATTACTGTATGATCTTCGTCAATTTCCATAACCAAGATTTTATACCGTATGCATTTTTTCCCACGTTTTTTATTTATTTGTACAAACTGCAATTTTCTAATACGATATTTTCGATTTCTTTCTTTCATTGTCAATTTTTAATTTCAGAAAGTGTATATCCTTGTAAAAGTGTGCCTTGTATTAGTTTGGCTTGCATTTATGACAATAATTTGTTAAGTTTCTTGTTAATATTATATGATTGCCAGTAAACGTTCCTACGCTGGCGGATAATCAGGTCTGGCGCGGTCGTTCTGGCGCATACTGCACATGGAAGCGGCGCTACCGGAGGGCCTTCGATAATTTCTTTAACCTTGATCTTGTACCGTATGCATTTTTCCCATTTTCCCATTTAGTTATACATACTGTAATTTGCTGATATGGTATTTTCGGTTTTTTTTAAATTTTCAATCTTTATTCGAAAAAATAGTATTTGTTATTTAAACTGTCCTTGGAATTAGATGAGGGTACGTATATGACACTACTTTGATAAAAATATTATTATTTTAAGCGATCGCCCCTGTACGTAACTACGCTATAGGACCGACACGACTGGTGACACCTTCTAGTTACATATGGCACGGAGGAGTGACACTTCTGGTTGGTCTTCTTCAACTTCTTTATCCATGACTTTGTACCGTATGCATGTTTTACAGTCTGCCATTTATTTATACATACTGTAATTTACTTGTAATTTGTTATATTATTGACTTATTTCAAACTTTCCAATTTTTTATTAAAAATTTGTATGTTTTAGTAGACCCGTCTATTGAATTAGATGAGTGTACGCTTATGACAATGTTTTGTTATACTTATTGTTATTTTATTCGATTGTCTGTATGTGCATTTGCGCAGCCGGTGCGGCACCACTGGCGTGGTCTTGCAATTGCGTTCGATACAGCGGATAGACAATTCTCTATGGACATTGTTAGTTTCATTAACCTTAATATTGTACCGTAAGAATTTATTCGAATTCTTCTACTTATTTCGAATTCCTGTAATTTGCTGGTATGATATTTTCGATTTTCTTCATAATTTCCTGCATTTAATTTCAAATACTGTATTTTATCGTAAATGTGAATCTGGAATAAGTTACGTTTACGTTTATGACAATATTTTGTTAAGCTTGTTGGTATTTTATATGATTTTCTGTATACGTACATACGTTTTCGGGCCAACACGGCTGGTATGGCATTATTGTGGCGTTCGCTAGGTGGGCGCGACGCTACTGAATGACCTTCGTTAATTTCATTATCCTTTTATTCTACCGTATGCATTCTTTCGCAGCTTTCTATATATTTCTACAAACAGTTACTCATTTTAATGGCATTTCCGATTTTGCAAAATAATCAATTTTTAGTTTAAAGAATTGTATTGTATACTCAGTAAAAGTGTCTTTTTAATTAGTTAAGTCTACGTTTATGACGATATCTTGATGAATTTATTGCAGTATTGTATGATCGTCCGTATACATACCTATTCTTGCGGAACGACACGAATGTTGTTGTCGTGTAGTTGCCTTCGGTAGGGCAGCGTGACACGAGTATATGCACTTTGCTAACGTCATTAACCTTAATATTGTACCGTAAGCATTTTGCGCAGTTTTCTAATTATTTCTATGTGCTGTAATTTGCTGTAACGATATTTTCGATTCTCTTCAAAATTTTCAAATTTTGAAAATTTGCTTCTTACGAAAACTGTATTCCATAGGAAGAGTATCCTTCGACTTAGACGAGTGTACGTTTATGAAAATAGTTTGTAAAACGAATTGATATTTTATATGATTGTCTGTATTCGTACATACGCTACCGGAGCAACACGACTAGCGATGTATTGTAATTGCGTGCGGCAGAACGGACCTCCACTACAGTATAATATTCGTTAATTTCTTTAATCTTGATATTGTACCGTATGCATTCTGTTGCAATTTTCTATTTATTTCTACATAGTGCAATTAAATGTTATGACATTTACGATTTTCTTCGAAGTTTTCAGTTTATATATTCAAAAATGGCATTTCTCTGTAAAGGTGTTATTGGAATTTGTGGAGTATACGTTTATGACAGTATTTTGTTAAACCTATTCTTATTTTTATGTTTCCCTGTATTCGTACTTACGGTTCCGGGGAACACGACTGGAGTGGTCTTGTCCTTGGCTATGTTACATCGGAGCTGTACCACATGTTGGTCTTCCTTAATTTCTTTAACCTTGAATTTGTTCTGTATGCAGTTTTCCCCCTGAGTTCTATTTGTGTTAAAAGTTTACAGTTTCTAACATACAAAATTCTATATCTCAGTAAAAGTGTCTGTTGAATTAGTTAAGTTTACGTTTCTGACAATACTTCTTTAAGCCTGTTGTTATATTATATGAATGCCTGTATACATACCTACGCTGCCGGTGNTATGACTACCTGTATACGTACCTACGCGTCCGAAGCGATAATACAGTATGACCATCGATAGTTTCCTTAGCCATGATAATGTACCGTGTGCATTCTTTCTCTATTTTCTACTTATTTCTACATACTGTAACTTACAGCTGTGATATTTTCGATTTCATTTCAAAATTTCCAATTCCCAATTTTCAAAATTGCATTTTTCAGCAAAAGTGTCATTGTAATTAGTTATGTGCACGTTTATGACAATATTTTGTTATTCTTCTTGTTATTTTATGATTGTCTGTATATGTACCTAAGCTGCTGTAGTGACACGACATGGGAGGTCTTGTAGTTGCGTAAGGCAGGGCGAAGTGTTACTACTGGATGGTCTTCGTTAATTTCTTTAACATTTATATTGTACCGTTCGCATTCCTTAGCAGTTTTCTATTTATTTCTACATTCTGTAATTTCCTGTTATATTATTTTCGATTTTCTTCGATATTTTCAATTTTTCATTTCAAAAATTGCATTTCCTAGTAAAAGTAGCTTTGGAATTATTTGTGTGTACGATTATGTTAATATAGTAACACATTCGTTGTTATTTTGTATCATTGTCTGTATACGTACCTACGCTGTTGGAGCGACACGACTGGCGATGTTTTGATGGTGCATACGGCAGTTCGGAGTTGCACTACAGGATGAAACTCGTTAATTTCGTTATCCTTCATTCTTCACCGTATGCATTTCTTGCTAGTCTCCTTTTTATTTATACGTACTGTAATGGACTGTTAAGATGATTTCGATTCTGTTAAAAATTTTCAATTCCAATATTAAAAAATTGTATTTGTTAGTAGCAGTGTACGTTTAAGACAATATTATGTCGAATTCTCTGTTATTTTATGTGATTGATTGTATACGTGCGTACGTTTCCGGAGCGACACGGTTCGAGTGGTCTTTTAGTTGCTTACAGCAGTCCTGAGCGCCATACTGGATGTCCTTCATTAATTCTTTTTACCTAGATCTTCTCCAGTATGCCTCCATTCGCAGTTTCCTATTTATTTATAAATACTGTAACGTACTGTTATGATAATTTCGTTTTTCTTCAAAATTTACAATTTTTGTTCTAAAAAATTGTATTTCTTTGTTAACGTGGCTATGGATTAACAGACTGTACGTTCATGGCATTATTTGGTTAAACTTATTGTTATTTTATATGAATGTCTGTATACGTACCAAAGCTGTTTGAGTGACACGGCTAGAATGTTCCGGCAGTTGAGGTCGGTAGATCGGAGGGACGCTATTGTATGATCTGCGTTACATTCGCTAACCTTGACTTTGTACCGTCTGCATCTTTTCCCCAATTTGTCCATTTATTTATACATTCTGTAGTTTATTGTCATGATAATTTCGATTCATGTTCAAAATTTTCAATCTTTATCTTTGAAGATTGTACTTCATAGGAAAAG
>NIJG01000322.1:118902-129152 GCA_002201625.1 Euglossa dilemma
CATGACATTCTTTTGTTAATCGTAATGTTATTTTATACGATTGTCTGTATTCGTACCACCGTTTCCGGATCGACACGGATGGAGTAGTCCTGCAGTTGCGTAGGGCAGATCATTGCGGCAATACTTCATATTCTACGTTATTCACTTTAGCCATGATATTGTACCGCTTGCATTCCTTCGCAGTTTTCTACTTATTTAAACATACTGTAAATTACTATTTTGATAATTTCAATTTTTTTTCTCAAAGCCTTCAGTTTCTAGTTTAAAAAATTGTATTTCACATTAAAAGTGTCCTTAGAATTAGTTGTGGGCACATTTATTACAGTCTTCTGTTAAATTCTTTGTCATTTTGTATTTTTGTCTGAATACGTGCCTACACTGCCATGAGCGACACAATTGGAGTTTACTTCTAGTTGCCTTCGATGGATAGGTGCGGTACTAGTGAATAGCCTCGGTTAACTTCTTTAACCTTGGTTTTGTATCGTATGCACTTATTTGCAGCCTTCCCTTAACTTATCCATACTGTAATATACCGTTATGATGTTTTCCATTTTTCCCAAATTTTAAATTTTTTATTTAAAATATTCTGTTCCGTTGTAATAGCGTTTGCTGTATTAGTTGACTGCACGTTTATGGCAATATTGTGCTACTCTCCTTGTTATTTTATATGTTTGTCCGTGCACGTACCTGCGCTGCCGGGGTGACTCTGCTGGAGTGGTCTTATAGTTGCGTACGGCAGATCGGAGCGGCATACTGGATGGTCTTCGTTAATTTCTTCAACCTTCATATTGAATCGTTGGCATTGTTTCGTAGGCTTCTTTTTATTAATAGGTACTGTAATTTACTGTTCTGATATTTTGGATTTTTATTCGTAATTTCCAATACTCATTTAAAAAATGTATTTCTCAGTAAATGTGGCTATGTAATAAGTTGAGTGTACGTCTATGTCATTATATTGTTAACCCTCATGTTACTTTATAGGTTTGTATGTATGCGTACACACTTGGTCTGAGCAACACGACTGTCGAGATCTTCTATTTGCGTACGGCAGATCGGAGCGGTGCTACTGGATGAATTTTTTCAACTTCTTTTACCTTGATATTGTACCGTATGTATTGGTTCCCAGTTTTCGATTTATTTATACATACTGTAATGTGTAGTTATGATATATTCGATTTCTTGCAATGTGTTCAAGTTTTATTTTAAAAAATTGAATATCTTAGTAAAGCGTCGTTGGAATTAATGGAATGAACGTTAGTGACAATATTTTGTTTATCTCATTGTTATTTTATATGATTCTATCAATGGGTTCCTAAGCAGCCAGAGCTACTCGACAGGTGACGTCTGGTAGTCGCGTACAACAGTTCGGAGTGACACTACTGGATGGTCCTTGTTAATTTCGATAACCTTGATTTTGAACCGTATGCATTTTTTCAGAGTCTTCCATTTATTTATACACAATATAATGACCTGTTATGATATCTTCGATTCTTTTCCGACCTTTTCAATTCTTATTTGAAAAAAATTGCATTCCTTAGGAAAAGTGGCTCTGGAATTAGTTGACTGCACTCGTATGACATTACTTTGTTAAACATATTGTTATCTTAATTGATTGTCTGTATACGTACCAATGTTTTCGGAGCGACGCGAATGGGGTGGTACTTGTAGTTGCGTACGACAGATCGGAGCGGCATTCTGGATGGTCTTCGTTAATTTCTTGAACCTTCAACTTGTACAGTGTGAATTTTGTCCGAGACTTCCATTTTTTTAAGCATACTGTAATTAAGTGTTATGATATTTCAGATTTTTTTCAAGATATTCAATTTTTGGTATAAAATTTTGTATTCCGTAGTAAAAGTTTCTTTGGTATTATTTGATTGTACGTTTCATACATTATTTTGATAAACTTACTGTTATTTTATGCGATTGACTGTGTATGTACGTACGCTTCCGGAGGGAGACGGTTGGAGTTGTTTGCTGCTGCTTTCGGTAGGTCGGAGGGACACTAGTATATGATCTTCGTTAATTCCATTAACCATAATAATGTTCCGTATGCATTATTTTTCAGTAATCTATTTACTTCCAAATACACTTATGTTTTAGGGAACGTGTCATTGGAATTTGATGATTGCACGTTTATGACAATGTTCTGTAAAAACCATTACTCTTTTATATGATTGTCTGTATACGTACCTACGCATCCGGATCGACACGGCAAGTGTGGACTCCTAGCAGCTTTCGGCAGATGGGAGAGACTCTACTGGATGGTCTTCATTGATTTCATTAATCCTGATATTTTACCGTATGCATTTATCAGCAGTTTACTATGCATCTGTACATACTGTAACTTAATGGTATGATATTTTCGACTCTATTTGAAATTTCTATTCTATACTTACAGGAATTGTATTTTTCTTAGGAGATACGTCTATAGAATTAGTTAAGAGTACGTTTAAGACATTATTTTGTTAAAATTTTTGTGATATTATATGATCGCCTGCATGCGCACCGACGCTTCCGGAGCGACATGGCTGGAGTGGTCTTGTAGTTGCGTATACCATATCGGAGCGGCATACTGTATGGGCTTCGTTAAATTGTTTTACCATTGTATTGTATGGTATGCGTCCCATTGCTGTTTTCTATTTGTTTACAAACATTGTAATTTAATGTTATCATTATGATATTTTCCAGTTTTGTGGAAATTTTCAATTTTTACTCTAAATGATTCTATTTCTTAGTAAAAGTGCCTTTGGAATTAGTTGAATGTACATTTTTGAAGTTATTTTGTGAAACTCAATGTTATTTTATATGTTTGTCTCTATTCATACCATCGCTTCCGGAGCTGCACGGCTGTGATGATCTTGCAATATCGTTTTGTAGTCCGGGGCCACACTAGTGTATGGTCATCGTTAATTTCTTGGACCATGAGTTTGCACAGTATGCATTTTTCCCCCTGCTTTCCATTTATTTATAGAAGCGATAATTTACTATTGTGATATTTGAACTTTTTTTGAATTTTACAGTTTTTATTTAAAAATATGACATATCTTAGTGAAAGTGTCTTTCGAATTAGTTGAGTGTTCGTTTATGGCAACAGCTTGTTCAGCTTGTTGTTCCTTTATATGATTGTCCCTAAACGTACCTACGCCTCCGGTGCGGCACGGCTGGTGCGGTCTTGCAGTTGCGATCAAAAGATCGGAGCGACAAAACTGTATGATCCTCGTTAATTCCTTTTAACTTGTATTATACCGTATACATTCATTCACAGTTTTCCATTGATTTAAGAATACTGTAAATTACTGTTATGATGATTTCGATTCTTTTCTAAATTTTCCGTTCTTTGTTTAAAAACATTGTATTCCATAGTGAAATTGACTGTGGAATTAGTTGAATGCACGCACTTGACATTCTCTAACTTATTGTTATTTTATATGATTGCATGTATGCACAACTACGCTTCAGGAGCAACACGAATGGCGAGTTCTTGTAGTTTCCTACGGTGAATGAAACGTCCATACTGGATGGTCCTAATAAATTTCATTGGCCTTGATTTTGTACCGTATGCATTTTTCCCAGTTTTCCAATTATTTATACATACTGTAATTATATATTATGATATTTTTGATTTCTTCGATGTTTTCAATGTTTACTTTTGAAAATGGTATTTCCTATTGCAAGGGCCTTTGGAATAAGTTGAGTGTTCGCACATGACGATATGCTGATAAACTTATTACTATTTAATATGATTGTCGCTATACGTTACTTCGGTGCCGGGACGTAACGACTGGCAAGGTCTTGTAGCTGCGTACGGCAGATCGGTGCAGCATGCTGGATAGGTTACGCTAGTTTCATGGACCATCATTTTTAACGATATACACATTTTCCTACTGGTCCATTTATTTATACTTTCTGTAATTTAATGTTACAATATTTTCTATTTTTTTGTTCAAAATTTTCAATTTTTATTTTAAATATTTGTATTTCTTAGTAAAAGTGCTTCAGAAATTTTTGTGCTTACGTGTATAGCATTATTTCGTTATAGTTATTTTTATTTCATATGATTGTCTTCACAAGTACGTTCGCTTCCGGTGCCACACGACTGGAGTGCTCTTGCAGTTGCGTTCGGTATATTGGACCGATGGTACCGTATTATCTTCGTTAACTCCTCCAACGTTGATATAATGTACCGCTTGCATTTTTCCAGTCTCCCATTTATTTATCCATGCTGTAATTTACTGTTCTCATATTTCAGAATTTTTCAATTGTATTTTGAATATTTTCAATTGCTAATTTAAAAAAATGTATCTCTTAGTAAAAGCGTCCTTGGAGTTAGTTGCGTATATATTTATGACAATATTTTGATTAAAATACATATATCTTATATGATTGCCTGTATGCGTACCTACGCTGACAGAGCGACAAGACTGGCGAGGTCCAGTAGTTGCGTACAGCAGAACGGCACTACTGAACTGCCTTCGTTAATTTCTATAACCTTGACTTTGCACCGTATGCATTTGTTCTCAGTTATCCATTTACTTATACATACTGTAATTTACTGCAATGACATTTTCTATATTAATCAATATTTCGAATTTTTAGTTTAAAAAACTGTATATCATGGTAAAAGTGTCTATGGAAATAGTTGAGAGTACATTTATGCCGTTATGTTGTTACACATATTGTTATTTTATATGAATGTCTGTATCCGTATCTACGCTTCGGGAGTGACACGATAGGAGTGGTCTGCCAGTTGCTTTCGGCAGATCGGAGCGGCACTACTGGATGGTCTTTGTTAATACCTCTAACCACAATATTGTACCGCATGCATTCTATCGCAATTTTCTATTTTTTTCTAGATACTGCAATTTTCTGTAGCAATATTTTCGGTTATGTTTAAAATTTTTAAAATTTTAAAGTTTTAAAATTTTTAATTTCAAAAATTGTGTTTCAGTAATATTGCCATTGGAAGTTGTTGAGTTTACGTTTATGACATCATTTAGCTAATGCTATTGCTGTTGTATATGAATGCCTGAAGCACACCTTCGCTTCCGGATCGACACAGCTGGAGTGGTCTTGTATTTGCGCTCGGTAGATCGAAGCGACTGTACTGTACGAATTTCATTAATTTCTCTTACCTTATTATTGTGCCATATGCATTTTTTCCATTTATTTATACATACTGTAATTTACTATCATGATATTATCGATTTTAGTGAAAATTTTCAAATTTGGGTTCTAAATATTTCATTTCTTAGTTTATGTGTCTTTGTACTTTGTTCAGTGTACGCTTATGGCGATATTTTGTTAAACCTATTGATATTTTATACGATTGTCTGTATACTTGCATATTCTGTCGGAGAGACAGGACTGGCGTATTCTTGTAGTTGCGTACGGCAGATCAGAGGGGCATACTGGATGGTTTTCGTTCATTTCTTTGACCTTGATTTTGTACCGTATGCATTTTTCCCAGTCCTCCATTCATTTTTGCATACTGTAATTTACTGTTATGATAGTTTTGATTTTTACCACATTCTCAATTCTTTGTGTAAAAAGTTGTACTTGTTAGTAAAAGTGTCTTTTGAATTTGCTGAGTGAACGATTATGACAATACATTATTAAGCTTGTTCTTATCTTATATGATAGTTTGATCACGTACCTATGCTTCTGGAGCGACATAAGAGGGGTTGTCCTATAGATGCATTCGGCAGGTCAGGGCGGCAGTACTGGATGGTCTACGTTAATTTCTTTAGCATTGATGTTGTACTGTATGCATTCTTTTGCAGTTCAATATTACATACTGTAATTTACTGTTATGATATCCTCAATTTCTTTTTAAATTCCCAATATTTAATATGGGACATTGTGTCTTTTAGGAGAATTGTCATTAGAATTAGTTGAGCGTACAACTATGACGATATTATGTAAATCTTAATGTTATTTCATATGAATTTCTGTACACCTACCTATCCTTCCGGAGCGACCGGGTTGGAGTGGTCTTGTAGTTGCGTCAAGTCGGAGCGGCATTACTGGACGGTGTTCGTTAATTTCTTTACCCATGATTTTGTACAGTGCGCAATTTTTCCCAGTTTTCCATTTATTTATACATACTGTAATTTACTGTTATGATAATATCGATTTTTTTCTAATTTTCAATTTTTAGTTTAAAAATATGTATTTTTTAGTAAAAGTAGGTTTATTACATTATTCTCTGAATCTTTTTGTTATTTCATATGATTGTCTGTATGCGTAGCTTCGATGAAGGAGCAACACGACTGGCGACGTCTTGCAGTTGCGTGCGGCAGATCGGAGAGACACTACTGTACGATCTTCGTTAATTTCATTAACCCTGATTTTGCACCGTTTGCAGTTTCTCCCCGGTTTTCTATTTATATATACGAACTGGAATTTACTGTTGTGATATCTTCCATTTTTTTCAAAATTTTCAATTTTTAATTTAAGAAGTTGTATTTCTTAGTAGAAAAACCAACTCACATTGCTGATTTTAGGTTTATGACATTGGTTTGTTGAGATAATTGTTATTGTTTATGATTGTCTGTATGCGTATCCACGCATTGGGAGCGACACGAACTGCGAGGTCTTGTAGTTGCGTACGGCAGATCGGTGCGGCTTACTCGATGGCCTTCGTTAATTTATTTCACCATCCCTTTAATCCATAAACATTTTTTCTCAATCTTTCCATTTACTTATACATTCTGTAATTAAATGTTACTATATTTTTGATTCTTTTCAAAATTTTCTATTTTCGTTATAAAAAATTGTATTTCCTATTAAAAGTTTCTTTGGAATTAGTCCATTGTACGTTTACGACAATATTTTGTTTAATTCATGGCAGGTGATGCCATGTAGTTGCTTACGGCTGAACGGAATGGCACTACTGGATGGATTTTGTTAATTTCTATAACCTCGATTTTGTGCCGGATGCATTTCGTCCATTATTCAACTTGTATATACGTTGTGTAATTTACTGTTACGTTATTTTCGATCTTTTTCATAATTTGTAATTTTTAATTACAAAAATTGGTTTTCTTAGTAAACGTGACTTTGGAATTAGCTGAGTGCAACTTTATATCTTAATTTTGTTATACCTATTCTTATTTTATATAACTGTCTGTTTACGTACCACCGCTGTTTGAGTGACACGTCTGACGGGGTCATTTACGCCAGCACGCAGTGGCACCACTGGATTGTCATTGTAAAGTTCTATAACCACAATATTTTACCGTGTGCATTCTTAGGCAGTTTTCGGTTTACGTATGAATGCTGTAACTTATTGTTATATTTTCGATTTTCTTCGAAATTTTCAGTCATTATTTCAGAAAGTTTTATATCTTAGTAAGGTGCCTTTGAAATTAATTCAGTTTACGTTTATGACAGTACATTTTTAATAAATATTGTTATTTTATAAGATTGTCAGTATATGTATCTACGATGTCAGAGCGACACGATGGGGGTTGTCTTCCAGGTGCGTACTGCAAATCGATGCGGCGCCTCCGGATGGACGACATTAATTTGGTTAACCATATTATTTTACCGTATGCATACGTTCCCAGTTTTCTATTAATTTAAAAATACTGTAATTTACTGTCATGATATATTCGATCTTTCCGAAATTTTCAATTTTTATTTTAAAAGAATTGTACTTCCAATTGAAATTGTCCCTGGAAATAGTTGTGTCAACAGTTATGACAATATTTTGTTAAACATATTGTTGTTTTATATGATTGTCCGTATTCATACCTACACTTCCCGAGCAACACTACTGCTTAATCTTCGATAATTTCTCTAACCTTGATATTGTACCGTATGCATTCTTTCGCAGCTTTCCATTTATTTATACATACTGTAATTTTATGTTATGATATTTTCGATGTTTATCAATATTTTCATTTTTAATCTTAAGAAATTGTATACTTTAGGAAATGTTTCATTGGTATGTTCAGGACTATATTATGTTAAATTCCTTGTTATGTTATATGATTGTCCCTATACGTATCTATGCATCCGGTGGTACACGACTGGCGATGTCTTGTAGCTGCATTCGGTGTTTGGGGGCGACAATACTCTAAGCTTCTTGTTTATTTCCATATGCTGGTTATTGTACCATAACGGTTCTATCGCAGTTTTCTATTTAATTCTGCATTCAGTAATTTACTGTTAATAAATTTTCCATTCTGTTCATAACTTCCAATTTTTACATTAAAAAATTGTATTCTATAGAAAAGTGTCTATGGAATTAGTTGAGTAATGATTTATGACAATATCTTGGTAAACCTATGGTTCTTTTATGTGATTGTCTGTATAAGTACCCGCTCTGACTGAACAACACGACTGGAGTGGACTTGCAGCTGCGTTCGGTACATCGGAGTGACACTACTGTATGATATTCGTTAATTTCTCTAACCTTGATGTTGTAACGCATGCATTTTTTCTATTTCGTCCATTCATATGTTCGTACTGTAATATACTGTTACGATACATTCCATTTTTTACATAATTTTCAATTTTTAGTTTAAAAGGTTGTATTGCATTGTAAAAGTGCCTTTGGAAATAGCTGAGAGTACGTTTAAGACGTAATTTTGTTAAACTAATTGTTATTTTGTATGATTGTCTGTATTGGTACCTGCGCTGTCGGAGCGAGACGGCAGGTGTGGCTTTGTAGTTGCATTCAGTAGATCGGAGCAACATTGGTGAATGGTCTTCGTTAATATGTTTAGCCCCGACGTTGTGCCGTACGCATTCTTTCGCAGTTTTGTATTTATGTCTACATACTGTAACTTACTGTTATTTTCATGTATTACTGATATTTTCGATTTTTTATTCACAATTTCTATTTTTAGTTTAAAGATTGTACTTCTTAGTAAAAGTACCTATGTGATTAGTTGAATTTACATTTATAACAATATTTTGATAAATTCTTTGCTATTTTGTGTGATTGTCTCCGTATGTTCCTACGTTTCCGGAGCGACACGAACCGATTTGTCGTATAGCTGCTTTCGGTCGATTGGAACGTTATTAATGGATGTCCTATGCAACTTTCACTAACCATGCTCTTTTATAGTGTGCATTCTTCCCAGTCCTCCCTTTATGTTTGCATACTGTAATTTTCTGTTATGACAGTTTCGATTTTCACCAAATTCTCAATTCATCGTGTAAAAAATGGTATTCCTTTGTAAAAGTTCATACATACAAGTACATTTATTACAGTATTTTGTTAAGCATGTTGTTATTTTATTCTGTTATCTGTATACGTACCGACCCAGCCGGAGCAACATGACTGTCGGTGTCTCGCAGTTTTATACGGCAGGTCGAAGCGTCACTGCTGGAAAGTCTTCGTTAAATTCTTTAAGCATTCTATTCTGCCGTATGCATTCCTTCGCAGCTTCGTATGTATTTATACATACTGTAACTTACTGCTGCGATATTTTCCATTGCTCTCAAAATTTTGAATTCCTAGTTCAAAAGATTGTATTTCTTAGTAAAAGTGCATTTGGAAATAGTTGTGTATACGTTTATGATAATATTTTGTTTAGTGCCTTGTGATTTTACATGATTGTCTGTATACGTACATGCACTTTCGGTTCGGCACGACTGGTGAGGTCTTGGAGTTTCGTACGGCATAACGTAGCAGCATTACTCGATTGCATTCCTTAACTTCTTTAACCATAATGCTGTACCGTATGGATCTCTTCCCAATCATTCATTTATTTATACATACTGCATATTATATTTATGCAATTTTCGATTTCTTCATAATGTCCAGTTTTTAGATTAAAAATTTGTACTTCATAGTAAGAGTGCCATTTCCTTTACATAATTCTACGTTTATGCCAATATTTTGTGTTATTTGTTGTTGTACTATATGATTGTCTGAATACAATCCTACGCATTTGGGGCGATATGAATAGGGTGGCATTGCAGTTGCGTTCGGTAGGTCGGTATTACTTGACTGCATGGTGTCTGTTAATTTCATTAACCTCAACATTGCACCGTAAGCATTCTTTCGCTGTTTTCTATTTATTTCTGTGCATTAGATCCCAATTTTTCCTTTATTTATACATTCTGCAATTTACTCTTCTAGTATTTTCGATTTTATTGCAAACTTTCAATTTTTATTATAAGAAATTGTATTTCTTAGTAAAGGTGTCTTTGTAATTACATGAGTGTACGTTTATGTCATTTATTTGTTACATATTTATATATTTCACCTTTGTTTATTTCATTATCCATAA
>NIJG01000322.1:130018-167437 GCA_002201625.1 Euglossa dilemma
CATTTATAACAATATTTTGATAAATTCTTTGCTATTTTGTGTGATTGTCTCCGTATGTTCCTACGTTTCCGGAGCGACACGAACCGATTTGTCGTATAGCTGCTTTCGGTCGATTGGAACGTTATTAATGGATGTCCTATGCAACTTTCACTAACCATGCTCTTTTATAGTGTGCATTCTTCCCAGTCCTCCCTTTATGTTTGCATACTGTAATTTTCTGTTATGACAGTTTCGATTTTCACCAAATTCTCAATTCATCGTGTAAAAAATGGTATTCCTTTGTAAAAGTTCATACATACAAGTACATTTATTACAGTATTTTGTTAAGCATGTTGTTATTTTATTCTGTTATCTGTATACGTACCGACCCAGCCGGAGCAACATGACTGTCGGTGTCTCGCAGTTTTATACGGCAGGTCGAAGCGTCACTGCTGGAAAGTCTTCGTTAAATTCTTTAAGCATTCTATTCTGCCGTATGCATTCCTTCGCAGCTTCGTATGTATTTATACATACTGTAACTTACTGCTGCGATATTTTCCATTGCTCTCAAAATTTTGAATTCCTAGTTCAAAAGATTGTATTTCTTAGTAAAAGTGCATTTGGAAATAGTTGTGTATACGTTTATGATAATATTTTGTTTAGTGCCTTGTGATTTTACATGATTGTCTGTATACGTACATGCACTTTCGGTTCGGCACGACTGGTGAGGTCTTGGAGTTTCGTACGGCATAACGTAGCAGCATTACTCGATTGCATTCCTTAACTTCTTTAACCATAATGCTGAACCGTATGGATCTCTTCCCAATCATTCATTTATTTATACATACTGCATATTATATTTATGCAATTTTCGATTTCTTCATAATGTCCAGTTTTTAGATTAAAAATTTGTACTTCATAGTAAGAGTGCCATTTCCTTTACATAATTCTACGTTTATGCCAATATTTTGTGTTATTTGTTGTTGTACTATATGATTGTCTGAATACAATCCTACGCATTTGGGGCGATATGAATAGGGTGGCATTGCAGTTGCGTTCGGTAGGTCGGTATTACTTGACTGCATGGTGTCTGTTAATTTCATTAACCTCAACATTGCACCGTAAGCATTCTTTCGCTGTTTTCTATTTATTTCTGTGCATTAGATCCCAATTTTTCCTTTATTTATACATTCTGCAATTTACTCTTCTAGTATTTTCGATTTTATTGCAAACTTTCAATTTTTATTATAAGAAATTGTATTTCTTAGTAAAGGTGTCTTTGTAATTACATGAGTGTACGTTTATGTCATTTATTTGTTACATATTTATATATTTCACCTTTGTTTATTTCATTATCCATAATATTTTGCCGTACGCATTCATTGGTAATTTTCCATACACTTACACATACTGCGATTTACTGTTATGATTTTTTTGTTTCCTTCTAAATTTTAACTCCTATTATAAAATCCTATATTCCTTAGTATACGCGCCTTTCGAATTAGTTGAGTTTATGTTTGTGACAATATTTTCTTATGCTTGTTGTCATTTTACACGGTTGTTGGTACACGTACTTACGGTGCTGTAGCAGCAGAGTTGAAGTGACCTTGTAGTTACGTAAGGCAGAACGGATCAACACTACTCGACGGTTTTCGATAATGTTTTTAACCTATATTTTGTACCGTAAGAATTTTTTCCCAGTTTTTCATTTATTTGTTCATACTGTAATTTACTCTTAAGGTCCTCTCATCTTTATTCAAAATTTTCAATTTTTGTTTCAATAAATAGTATTTCTTAGGAGAAGTGTCTTTGGAATTAGGCGAGTGTACGTCTATGACATTATTTTGTGAGTCGTATTGTTATTTTATATGACTGCCTCCATACAACTCCAGAACAACACGACTGGTGAGGACTTGTATTTGCGTACGTCAGGTCTAAGCGGCAATGCTGGATGCACTTCGTTAATTTCTTTATCTGTAATATTGTACTGTATTTAATTTTCCCAGTTTTTCATTTATTTATAAATACTGTAATTTACTGTTATGATATTTCCGGTTTTCATCGTAATTTTCAATTCCTATATTAAAAAATTGTATTTCATAGTTGATATTTCCTCGGAATTAGATGAGTGTACGTGTGTGTGACATTATTTCACTAAACTTAATATTATTCTATATGATTGTCAGTATGCGAACCTACGCCGACGGAGCGACACGACTGGCGTGGTCTTGTAGTTCCGTACTTCAAACGGACTGGCAATACAGGATGGTTTTTGTCAATTTCTGTAACATTTATTCTGTACCGAATGCAATTTTTGCCGGCTTTCTATTTATTTATAAATACTGTAAATTGCTGTCATGATATTTTATACTTTCTTTAAATTTTGAACTTTCATTTTAAAAAATTGTATTTCTTATTAAAAGTGCCTTTGGAAATAGTCGATTGTACGTTAATGACAATATTTTGTTTAAATCGTTTTTGTATTATATGATTGCCCTTACGTGTTCCAGTGCTGCCGGAGCGACACGGCAGGCGATGTTATGTAGTTGCTAATGGCAGATCGGAGTGGCACTACTGGATGGACATTGTTAATTTCTTGAACCTTGATTTTGTACCGTATAAATTTTTTCAGTATCCCTGATAATGTACCGTTTGCATTCTTTCGCAGTATTTTTTAAATTTATTTCTACATACTGTAACATAATGTTTTGATGTATACAATTTTCACCAAAATTTTTAATTTTTAGTTTAAAATATTGTATTTCCTAGAACAAGTGTCTTTGCAATTTGTATTGTGTAGGCTTACAACAATATCCTATCAAATCCAGTGAAGAGTATTGGCGATAGGTGCAATAATTCACCGGTTGAATATTAAAGCGGACCGTGAAACCGTTGTAGAATGTTATCTATTGGTATAGAATCAAACACTTTATTGATAGCCCTACCTTGTCAAATGTACCCCGCTTTATCGTGAGTATAAACTCGATTTCAGAGAAAGAAATTAGTATTCATTTCAGAGACGAGCACCTTAGTTCTATACATGAATTAGAAGATCGAGTGTTAAATCGTTCGAGGACGTCACCACATTCTGCGAGGGATGAACGGCTAAGTCAATAGCTTCACCATCCCTGGGATTCCGATGGTCAAATATATATACCGGGAGTAACTGTACGCCGTACAGTATTGGCGTTTACACATGTACTTCCGGGTATAAATATTGCAGTGCAGAGTCAAAACGTTGTAGGTAGTTACAAATTGGCACAGAGGCAAACTTTTTACCAAAGTACTTACCTTTGGAGAACCCATCCCGCTGTAGCGATTGGCTTGCTAGTTGTTCACCTCAGCAAACTGGCAGACATTTTGGCAGACGGAAACCTGATTTTCATGTTTGAATAGGACGATCGAGGGACTAATCGTGCGACAACGTTACTGCCTTTTTAGACACCAACTGCTGAATCATTACATGCACCTGTCCTGTGATTCCGAGGGTCAGACCACTTATACCGGGAGCGAATCCACAGTGCAGTATTACCAATGGACCTGTTTATTCACGGTATGAATATTAAAGTGGAGTGTCGAATCATTGTCAAACGATACCTATTGTTATAGCGTTAAAATTTTTATCGAAGACCTTACCCTCCGATATCCTAGTTTGCTGTATCGATATTCTAAATTCGTCCTCAGTGAAACAACCTATTATTCCATTTAGTGACGGGCACCTTAATTTCATCTATGAAATAGAAGATCGAGTGTCAAACCGTTAGAAAGCATAACCACCTTTGTCAGAGAGGAACGGCCAAGTCAATAGCATCACCTATCCTGTGATTCCGACGTTCATACCAGATATTTCGGGAGACAACACCCAGTGCAGCTTTACCAGTGAAATAGTTAATTCACAGCATACATATTAATGCGCAGTGTCACTCCGTTGAAGAACGTTACCTATTGCTATTCAGTCAAACTTTTTACCGAAGGCCTTACGTTCCGAGAAGCTGTCCCGTTGTATTGAGAGTTTAATTTTGTGTTCAGAAAAACAATTTAGTAATTTTAGTCCCGGCCAGCTTAATTTTAGGTATATATTAAAAGGTCGAGAGTCAAGCCGTTGGAGATCGTTACCAACTTTCATCAGTGTCGCACGGGTAAGTCAATAGTGTCTGCGATCCATCGATGCTGAGAGTCACACCAGGTACTCCGGGTGTATATCCGCTAAACAGTTTTGGCAATAGATACATTAAATCACAGTTTGAATAGTACACTAGAACGTCGCACCGTTTGGGAACGTTACCAATTGGTATAACGTCAAACGTTCTACCGAAGACCTTATCATCCGCGAAACGCACACGCTTCATGGAAAGAATAACTTCGTGCTCAGAGAAAGAAGTTAGTATTCATTTCAGTGACGGGCACATTAACTTCATGTGTGAATTTGAATATCGAGAGTCATGCAGATGGAGAACGATGACGCCTTCATTGATAGTGCCACAGTTAAGTCAGTAGCTTCACCTATTCAAACACTCCAAGAGTCATGCGAGGTATTCCGGTAGTAAATCCGCTGACCCGCTTGGGAATAATCATCTTATTTCAGGCTATGAATATTGAAGTAGAGAATCAAACCGTTGGAGAACATTACCAGTTCGTGTAATGTCATTCTTTTTACCGAACACCTAACTTTAGGAGAAGCTAACTCGCTCCAGCGAGTGCCTTGCTTAATGTTCACAGAAACAATTTTGTAGAAATTTTAGTAGACGGACATGTTATTTTCATGTATGCGTAGCAAAATGGAGGGTCAAACCGTTCGAGAGCGTTACCACTTTCTTTGAGAGTCTAACGGCTGAATCTATTGCTACACATATTCTGCGATTCCGAAAGTCAGACCAGGTACTCCGGGAGTAAATGCCCTGTACATTATTGGCAAAGGACACCTTTATTGAGGGTGCGGGCATGAAAGTGGGCTGTCAATACGTTTGAGAACTATACCAATAGGTATAACCTCATACTATTCATCGCACACCTTTCCTTCCGAGAACATAAGGCGGAGTACCTTGGGTATAATTTCGTGTCTGAGCAAACAAATTAGTGGACACATTAGTGACGCCTACATTAGTTTCATCTATGAATTAGGAGATCGAGGGTCAAACCGTTATTTGATCCTCTGTACACGATGTCATACTCTCAATGCAGCGGGTTAGCTTCACGGAACATAAGGCCTTCGGTAAAAAGTTTGACTGCATTGCAATAGGTAATGATCATCAACTGTTTGACACTGGACTTTAATATTTATACCGTAAAATAGGGTGTATGATGCCAATATTGTACAGCTCAATCACTGCCGTCATACCTGTTCTGTCACTCGGAATCAGTGGATAGGTGAAGTTATTGATTTCGTTGTGCGTCTCTCAAAGGAGGTGGTATCGTTCTCGAATGGTTTGACTCTAGACTTTTATATTTATTCGCGAAAATGTGATCTCCGTCTGCTAGTATGTCTACTAATGTGCTACCGTGAAAAATAAGCAAGTCAATCCGTACAGCTGGTTTGGATCCCGGAAGGTAAAATATTGGGTAAAGTGAGTGACTTTATACAAATTGGTAATGTCCACCGACGGATTGACTCTCTGGCTTGATATTCAATACTGTAAATTAAAGTGTCTATTTCCATTAATGTTGAGTGGATATTCTCTTGGAATATTTGGTTAGACTCTGGGAACCACAGGATATGTGAAGCTATTGACATAGCTACGCGATTGTGAATAAAGGTGACAAGGTTCTCGATCGGTTTGGTTCTCGATATTCTAACTCTCACATGAAATTAAGGGTACCGACACAAAAATGTACACCAATGTGTGTTTCTAAACACGAAGTTATACTCTCGAAACAGCTGGTTAGCATTTCGGATCATAAGGACTTTTATAAAACGAATGCCGTCGTACCAATTCGTAATGAACCCCCAGGGTTAGACTCTCTACTTTAGTATTCGTGCTGCGAATCAATGTGCCCATTACCAATACTTTTCAGCAGATTTACTCCCGTAATACCTGGTTTCACTCCTGAGATCACGGCATAGGTGAAGCTATTGACTTAGCAGTTCGACTCCCAAGGATGGTCGTAACGGTCTAAAACGGTATGAACCACGGCTTTCTAATTCATACATGAACTTAAAGTGCTCGTCATTAAAGTGTGTATCAATTTGCTTCTCTCAGCACGAAGTTATAATCTCGATATAGCGAGTCACCTTTTAGGAAGATAATGCCTTCTGTAGAAAGTATGACTCTATAACAATATGTAACGTTCTGCAACAGTATGACGGGGTGCTTTGATTTTCATACCTAGAAATATGGTGCCTATTCCCAATACTGGACGGGGCATTTTATTCAGGAGTGCCCGGTTTGACTCTGGGATTCACAGGACAAGTGAAGCTTTTGACAGCCATTCGACTCCCAGAGGAGGTGGTGCCGATTTCTAACGGATTGACACTCGATTTTGAAATTTATACATGAAAATGTGGTGGCCACCTGATATCATGTCTAGAAGTTTGTTACCGTGAACGTTAAGCAAGGTACTGGCTAGAGCAGGTTAGGAACTCGGATGGGAAGGTATTCGGTGAAAAGAATGGCTTTATACGCATAGGTAACGTCCTGCATCGGTTTCACGCATTATATTAATATTCAAACCGCGAGATAAGGTGTCTATTGCTGATACTGTACAGCGGATTTACTCCCGGAATACCGGGTTTGACTTTCGGGATCACAGGACAGGTGTAGCAGTTGACATAACCGTGCGTCTCTGAGACATGCTGGTAACGTTCCCAAAAGTTTGACCCTCGATCTTCTAATTCATACATGAAATTAATGTGCCCGTCACTAGAATGTATACTAATTCGCTTCTCTGAACACGAAGATATAATCTCGATGCATCTGGTTAGCTTCTCGGATAGTAAGGCCTTCGGTAAAAGGTTTGACCATATAGCAATAGGGGACGTTCTACAACGGTTGGAAGCTGATCTTTAATATTTATACCATGAAAATGTGTGTTTTATGCCAATAATGTACACCGGGTTTTGACACGGACAACATGGTTTGGCTCTCCGTATCGCAGGATAGGTGAAGCTATGGTTATAGCATTTGGAATCTCAATGAGGGTGGTATTGTTCTCGAACTGTTTGCCCCACTGTCTTCTTATTCATACATGAAATTATGATGCGCGTCACTAAAATGTTTACTAATTTGTTCCTGTGAACACGATGTTATACCCTCAATAGACCGGAACAGGCTTTCGGAGTGTAAGGTCTTCAGTCAAACTTTTGACATTATACAAAAGAGGTTACGCTTGCAAACGGTTTGAAGTTCGACATTAATATTCGAACCGTGAATTACGGTGTCCAGTGCCAATACTGTTCAGCTAATTAACTCTCGAAATGTCAGGTTCGTCTCTCGGAAACACAAGTATAGGTGATGCAATTGACTCAGACGTTCGACTCTCAAATAATGCAGTAACGTTCCGTCATTGTTTGACCCACGACCTCGCAAATCACACATGAAATTAAAGTGGCAGTGACTAAATTGTATTCTGATTTTCTTCACTGCACACGAAGTTATGCTCTTGATGCAGCGGGTTAGTTTATCGGAAGGAAAGGGCTTCGGTATCATTTTGGCTATATAGCAATAGGTAACGGTCCTAAACTGTTTGACGCTCTACTTCAATTTTCAAACCGCGAAATAAGGTACCTATTGGCAATACCGTTCATCGGATTGACTCCCGGAATACCTGGTTCGACTATCGAAATAACAGGATAGGTGAGGCTATTGACTTAGCTGTTCATTTCTCATAGAAGGTGGTAATGTTCTTGAACAGTTTGCCCCCCGATCAACTAATTCATACGTCAAATTAAGGTGGCCGGCACTAAAATATGTGCTAATTTTTTCTCTCAACACGAAAATATACTCTCGACACAGCGGCTTCGGTCCCCGGATGGTATGGTCTTCGTTAAAATGTTTGTCACTATACCAATAGGTAACATTCCACAAAGGATTGACTCTGTACCCTAATATTTATGCCTTGAAATATTGTGCCGATTGCCCATACAGATCAGCATATTTCTCCTTGAATACCTGCGTTGTCTCTCGGAATCACAGGAGAGATGAAGCTATTAAATTAACCGTAAATCTCTCACATAAGGCGGCAATTTGCTCGAGAAGCTTAACACTCGATCTTCTATTTCATACATGAAGTTATGGTGCTCGTCACTGCAATGAATACTAATTTCCTTCCGTGAACACGAACTTATGCTCTCGATGATGCCGCGCAGTTTAGCAAAAGGGAAGGCCTTCCGTAAAGCGTTTAACTTTAATACAATTGGTAACGATCTCAAACGGTTTGTCGCTCCACGTCTATATTCAATCCGTGAATTAAGATGTCTACTGCCAATACTCTTCAGCTGATTTAATCTCGGAATACATAATTGGTCTCTCCGAGTCACAGGAATGGTGAAACTATTGATTTAGCCGTTCGTCACTCACAGATGGTGGCAAGGTTCTCGAGTGGAATGACTCTCGAACTTCGAATTTATCCAAGAAGTTAAGGTGCCTGTTAATAAGATGTATACTATTTTCATCTTCTGAACACGAAGTTACACTATTTATGCAGCGGGAGAGGATCGCGGATGGTACGGCCTTCGGTGATGCGGTTGACTTTACACCAACTGGTAACGTTCTGAAACAGTTTCACGCTGTACTATAATATTGATACCGCGAATTATGGTCGTCCATTGCCAACGCTTTTCAGCGAATAGACACCCGGAGTAATTGGTTAGACATTCGGAATCACAGGATATATAAAGCGATTGACTTATTTGTCCGACGCTTAAGGAAGGTGGTAATCAAACGCTTAGACTCCCGATGATGATATTTATACACCAACAGTTGTGTCCGTTCGCTGAAATGTCTACTAATTTGTTTCCATGTACAAGAAGCGAGACACTCGCTACAGCGTGTTAGGTTCTCGGAAGGAGGGGTATTCTGTAACAAGAATAACTTAGTACGAGTTGGTAGTGTTCGTCGGCGGTTTGAGTCTCTACATTAATATTCATACGGCGAATTAATGTGTCTATTGCTAATTCTTATCAGCGGATTAATTAGCGGATTACCTGGTTTGTCTCTCCGAATCACACGAGTGGTGAAGCTAGCGACTTGATGGTGGCAACGTTCTCGAGTATGTTGACCATCGACCATCTCATAGATGACGTTAAGGTGCCCGTCACTGAAATGAATACCAATTTCGGTGTCTGAAAACGAAATTACACTCTCGATGAAGAGTGTGGTGCTCGCGGATGGTTTGGCCTTCTATAAAATATTCACTTTAATCCGATTGATCACGATCTCAAATGATTTGACGCTCTACGTTAATATTCAAACCGGGAATTATGGTGTCCACTCCCAATACTGTTCAGAGGATTTACTCCCAGAATATCGGTTTACTCTCTCCGAATCAGAGGATAGGTGAAGTTTCCGACATACTGGATCGTCTCTCAAAGAATAAGATAACGTTCCCGATCGGTTTGGCCCCCGATCTCCCTATTTATACATAAAATAAAGGTGCCCGTCACTAAAATGTAAACTAATTTTTTCCCTATTCACGAAGTTATACTGTCGATACAGCGGGATAGCTTCTCGGATGGTAAGGCCTTCGGCAAATAGTTTTACACTATACCAATATGTAACGTTCTACGATGGTTCGAATCTGTACACTACTACTTATACCATATGTTAAGGTATCCATTGCTAATACTGTTCAACGTATGTACTCCACGAATACCACCTTTGACTCTCCGAATCACTGTATAGCTGAAGTTATTGACTTACCCGTTCAACAGTTACCGTAGGTGGTAACGTTCTCGAACGCCTTGACACTCGATATTTCAATTCATCCATGGCGGGTTAGCTTCTAGGCAATTAAGGCATTCGGAAAAATGTTTGATTATATAGCAATTGCAACGATCTAATACGTTGTTGCGCTCTATTTTAATATTCAATCTGTGAATTAAGATATGTATTTCAAATATTGCACACCGCATTTGCTCCCTGAATATCTCGTTTTACTTTCTGAAACACAGCATGCATGAACCGATTGAGTTGGCCATTTGAATCTCATTGAAGGTGGTAACTTTCTCGAGCTGTTTGACCCTTGGTCATCTTATTCCTAATAAAATTAAAGTCCCCGTCACTAAAATGTTTACTGATTTCAGCCACTGAACAAGAAGTTATACTATCGACACAGCGGATGCTGTTCCCGGAAAGTAATGCCGTCCGTAAAAAGTTGGACTCTATAGCAACAGGTACCTTTCTACAACGGTTTCACTCTATACATTAGTATTCGACCCGTAAATTAAGGTATCTATTTCTAATACTGCTTTGCGGATTTACTCCCGGAATGCCCGGTCTGACTCTCGGAATCACAGGATAGGTGAAGCTATTGACTTAACCGTTCGACTCCCAAAGAAGGTGCGAACGTTCTTGAAGGGTCTGGCAATCGATCTTCAAAGTTATACATGATGTTAAGGTGCCCGTCACTGAAATGAAAACTAATTTCATCAACTGAACACGAAGTTATATTCTGGACACAGCAGGTTAATTTTTCGGAGTACAAGGTCTTCGGTAAAGCTTTTGGATTTATGGCAATCCGTAACGATCTGCAACTCTGATCTGCAATCATCTCGGATGGTGAGGCCTACGGTAAAGAGCTTGATTCTATACGAATAGGAAACGATCCACATCGGCTTGACTCTGTGCCATAGTATTTATACCGGGAAGTAGGGCGATGAATGCCGATACCGGACAGCGGATTTACTCCAGATATACCAGGTCCGACTCTCGGTGTCACAGTAGAAGTGAAGCTATTGGTTTAGGCTGTTCGTCTCCCAAAGAAGGCGGCAACGTTTTCGAACGGTTCGACTCTCCAGTTTGTTACTTATACATGAAAATAGTGTGTCCGTCTGCTAAAATGTCTACTAATATGTTTCCATGAGAACTAAGCAAGGCACTCCCTACAGCGCGTTTGGATTCTCGCAAGGTAAGGCCTTCGGTAAACAGTTTGACTCTATACAAATAGGTAACGTTCTGCAACGGTTTGATGCTCTACTTTAATGTTCAAACCGTGAATTTGCGGTGCCAATTGCAAATAATTTACAGCGGATGTACTTCTGGAATTCCTAGCTTGACTTTCTGAATCCCAGGGTAAGAGAAGCTACTGTCTTCGCCTTTCGACTCTCAAAGGAGGTGCACAGGTTCCTGAAGAGTTTGACATTCGACCTTCTAACTGAAACATGAAATTAAGTTGCCCGTTACTAAAATGGATAATAATTGCCTTCTCTGAACACGAAATTATACTCACCATACGGCGGGTTAGCATCTCGGAAAGTGAGGCCTTCAGTAAGGAGTTTGACACAATACGAATTCGTAACGTTCTTCAACGGTTTGGCTCTGTAGTTTAATATTTATACCGCGAAATAGGGCGTCTGACGCTAATACTGCCCAGCGGATTCACTCCCGGAATACCTGATTCGATTCCCGGAATCACAGAATAGGTGAGGCCATTGACTTAGCAGATCGTTTCTAGGGGAAGGTGGTAACGTTCTCGAATGGATTGGATCTCGATGTTCTAAACCATACTTGAAATGAAGGTGCCCGTAATTAAAGTGTATGCTAATTTGTTCCTTAGCACACGAATGTTAAACACTCGATATAGCGGGATAGGTTTTCGGAGAGTAGGGTCTTCAGTAAAACGTTTGACTTTATACAAATTGTAATCTTTCTAAATGGGTGTGATGCTGTACCATAATGTTGAAACCATGAATTAAGTTTTCTATTGCAAAACTGATCAGCAGATTTACTCCCGGAATACCTCATTTGTCTTTTGGAATCTTGGAATGGGTGAAGATATTGACATAGCCGTTCGAATTTCGAACAAAGTGGTAACGTTCTCGAACAGTTTGACCCTCGTGCATCTAATTCATAGATGAAACTAAGGTGCCGTCACTAAAATGCATACTAATTCCCTTCACTGAAAAAGAAGTCATACTTCCGATACAGGGGGTTAGGTTCGAGCGTGGTAATGTATCGTGTAAAAGGAATGACTTTATACATATTGGTATCGTACACAAATGGTTTGACGCTCTACTATAATATTCACACCGTGAATTATAGTGTCCATTGCCAATCCTGTTCAGCGGATTCAATCCCGATATACCCCGTTTGAATGTCGGAATCGCTATATGGGTCTTGCTATTGACTAGGCCTTTCGACACTCAAACAATGTGGTATCATTCTCTGAACGGTTTGGACATGCACCTTCTAATTCATACATAAAATTAAAGTGCCCGTCACAAAAATGTATTCCAGTTTGTTTCTCTCATCACGAAGTTATACCCTCGATACAGCGGGTTATTTCCTCCGATGGTAAGGCCTCCAGAAGATAATTTGTCTCACTACCACTTCGTAACGTTCTACAAGGCTTGACTCTGGACTTTAGTATTTACACCGTGATATATGTTGTATGATGCCAATACCGTGCAGCGTATTTACTCCCGGAATACCGGGTCTGGCTCTAGGAATCGCAGGATAGGTGAAGCTGTTGACGTAGCTACGCCGCTCTCAAAGAAGGTGGTTACGTTCTCGAATGCCTTTACTCTCGATTTTGCTACTCATACATGATACTATGGAGTTCTTCTGCTAAAATTTCAACTAATTTGTTGGCGTGAACACTGAGCAAGAAACTCCATACAGCGGACATGGATCACGGATGGCAAGGTATTCTGTAAAAGGAATGACTCTACAGCAATTAGCAATATCCTTTGACGGTTTTACTCTCCACTTTAATATTCAACACGGGAATTAGCGAGTCTATTGCCAATACAGTTCAGCGGGCAGTATCCCCAAATACCTAGCTTGACTCTCCGAATCACAGGATAACTAAAGCTACTGAATTAGCTGTGAGACACTCAGAAAAGATTAAAATGTTTTCAAAAGGATTGACACGCGATCTTCCTATTCATCCATCATATTATTATGCCCATCTCTAAAATGTATTGTAATGTCCTTCTCTTAGCACGTAGTTAGACTGTTGATACTGCGGGTTAGGTTCACGGAAGGTGAGGCTTTCGGTCAAGCGCTTGACTTTATCCCAATGGGTGACGCACTCAAACGGTTTAATGCTCTATTTTAATATTCAAACCGTCAACGCTGGTATCTATTGCCAAAACTGTTTAGCCTATTCATTCCCCGATAACCTGGTGACTTTCAAAATCAGAGGAAAAGGTGAAGCTATTGACTAAGCCTTTCGAGTGTCAAAGAAGGTGGTACCGTCCTCGAACGGTTTGACATAATGTCTTCTAATTGATACATGAAATTAAAGTGCCAATCACTAAATTGTATACTGATTTTCTTCTATACACCCGAAGTTATACTCTTGATACAGCGAGTTTGCTTCACGGAAGGACAGGCCTTCTGTATCATTTTGACTATATAGCAATAGGTAGCATTCTCAAATGGATTGACGCCCTACTTTAATATTAAATCCGTGAATTAAGGTGTCCATTGGAAATTCTGATCAGCGGATTCATTCCAGGAGTAGCTGGTTTTACTCTCCGAATCACTGGATTGGTGAAGCTATGGACATAGCCGTTCATCTCTCATAGAAGGTGGCAACGTCATCGAACGTATTGACCCCCGATCTCCTGATCCCTACATGAAATTTCGGTGCCCACAGCTAAAATGTATACTATTTTCTTTCAATGAACTCGAACTAATTCTCACGATGAAGGTGAGGTTCGCGGGAGATACGGCACTCGGTAAAACGTTTGTCTTTTTAATAATTGCTAACGGTCGCAAATGGTTGGCGAACTACATTAATATCAAACCGTGATTTAAGGTGTCCATAGGCAATAGTGTTCAGCGAATTTACTCCCCGAATACCTAGTCCCACATTCGGAATTACAGGATAGCAGAAGGTATTGTATTAGGCGTCCGTAAAAAGTTTGTCAATAATACAAACTGTTTATGCTACACATGGTTTGACTGTGTACTTTAATATTTATACCGTGATTTATGGTGCTCCTTGCCAATACTCTTCAGTGGATTTATTCCCGGAATACCTGGATTGAGTCTCGGAGTCATAGGATCCGTGGACTACTGACTTAACTGTGCGGATGTCAAGATGGATGGTATCGTTCTCGAACGCTTTGTCACCTGATCTTCTAATTCATGCATGAAATTACAATGCCCACCACAAAAACATATACTAATTTGAATCTCTGATCGCCTAGTAATACTCTCGATGCAGTGGGCTCTGTCCTTGTAAGGTAAAGTCATCGGTAAAACTTCTGACTACATACCAATTGGTAACGATCTACAAGGGATGGACCATGTACCTTAATATTCAAACCGTGAATTATGGTGTCTACTGCCAATACAGTTCAGCGGAAATACTCCTACCTTACCTAGTGTGACTCTCGGAGCCACAGGATAGGTGAAGCTATATACTTAGCTATTCGAGTCTTAAAGAAGCTGGGATGCTTCTCGAACGGTTTGACTGTCGAATTTTCAATACATACATGAAAATATGGCGTCAGTCTGGTAAAATTTCAACTAATTTGTTTCCGTTTACACTGAGCAACACACTCGCTGGGGCGGGTTAGGTTCTCGGATGGTATGGTGATTGATACGACGTTTGACTTTTACCAACTGGTCACGTTCGCAAACGGATTCACACTCTACCTTAATATTTAAACCGTGAGATATGGTGTCCATTGCCAAAACAGTTCAGTGGAGTTACAACTACTGTACCTTGCTTGTCTCCAGAAATCACAGGGTAGCTGTGGCTATTGACGTAGCCGTTCGTCCCTCAATGAAAGTCGTAACATTCTCGAACGCTTTGACTATTAATTTTGCTATACATACATGAAAACAAGGATCTCATATGATATATTCTCTACTAATGTGTTTCTGAGAGCATTAAGCAAGACACTCGCTACTGGAGGTTCGGTTTTCTGAAGGTATGGCATTCTGTAACAGTTTGACTCTATGCGAATAGGTATCGTTCTATAACGGTTTGACACTCGACTTTTGTATTGAAACCGACGTTTAAGGTGTCATTTGCCAATTAAGTACAGCGATTTACTCCCGGAATACCTGGTTTGACTCTCAGAAGCAAAAGATAGGTATAGGTATTGACTTAGCCGTTCGGCTCTCAAAGAAGGTGGTAATGATCTCGAATTGTTTGACGGTACAATTAGTATTCAGACCGTGAATTAAGTTGTCCATTGCCAATACTGTAGAGCGTATTGACTTCCGGAACACGTGGTTTGACCGCCGGAATAACAGGGTATATGAAGCTATTGACTTAGATGTGCAACATTCAAAATGGGTGATAACGTCTTCGAAAGCTTTCACACTCGACCTTCTAATTCACACATGAGATTACGGTATCGCTCACCAAGGTGGACACTAATTTGCTTCTGTAAACACGAAGTCGTACTGTCGATACGGCGGGTTAGCTTCTCGGAAGTTAAGGCCTTCTTTAAGAATAATGTCTCCATACGAATTGGTAACGTTCTCTTTAATATTCGAACAATGAATTATGGGGTCTAGAGCCAAAACTTTTTCGCCGATTTACTCCCCGCACACCTGGTTTTACTTTCGGAACCACAGGATAGGTGTAGCTGCTGACAGAGACGTTCGATCCCCAAAGAAACTGGAATCGGTCTCGTTAAGGTTTCCCCGCTTCCTTTGTATTTCTTACATAAAATTAACGTGCCGTCACTAAAATGTATACTATTTTGCTTGTTTGAATACAATATTATTTTCTCGTTACAGCGGGTTTATTTCGCGAAATGTAAGGCTTCCGGTAAAAGATTTCACTCTATACCAGTTCTTAAGGATCTACAACGGACTGACTCTCCACTTTAATATTCCTACCGATGATTATCGTGCCTATTGTCAACATTCGTCAGCGGAGTCAGCGGTGGTCAGGCTCTCCAACGGTTTGACTCTCGATTATGATATTCAAGCATGAGAATAAGTTGTTCGGCTGCAAATATGTTTACTAACTTGTTTCCGTGAACATTAAGCAAGGCTCTCACTGCAACAGGTTATGTTCCATAAACGTTCGGTATTCGGTATAGTGAATGACTTCATATAAATTGGTAATGGTCGCCGTAGCTTGACTGTTTGCCTTAAAAGGCGACCTTCGATCGGCAATGCCTAAAGCTTCAACTATCCTATGAATCCGGGAATCAAATCTGCTATATCACGAGTCAATCCGCTGAATCGTATTGGCAATGGACACCATAATTCACAGTTTAAATATCAAAGGGGAGTGCCGATCGGTTTAAGAACCTTACCAATTGATATAACGTCATACTCCTTACCGGATACCTTAATTTCCGTGAATATAATTGGCGGTATCAAGGGTATAATTTCGTGTTCAGAGAAAGTCGTTATTCTTCATTTCAGTGTCGGTCACCGTAACTTCTTGTATGAATTGGAGGATCGAGGGTCAAACATGTATTAATGTTTGTATTAATGTAGGGAGACAAATCTTCGGAGAACAATACAAATTCGAATAAAGTGACTTCTATTGCCGGAAACATTACCTTCCGGAACCTAACCCGCTATAGCTTGTGTCCTGCGTAATTTTCACGGAGACAAATTAGTAGATATTTTAGCGGACGGACACCACATATTTGTGTATTAATATCAGCACCGATAGTCAATGCGATCGAGAACGTTACCACCTCCTTTGAGATTCGTATGGCTAAGCTATTAGCTTCACATATCCTGTGATTCCGAGAGCCAAACCAGGAATTGCGGGAGTAAATCCAATGAACAGTATGGTCAACAGGCACCTTCATTCACGGTATGAGTATTATAATGGTCCGTCAATCTGTTTGCGAACGATACCAGTTGCCATAAAGTCAAACGTATTCCCGAAGTCCTTGCCTTCCGAGAGCTTCACCAGTACAGACAGTATAACGTCGTGTTCAGAAAACGAAATTAGTACTTATTTCAGTTATGGGAATCTTTTCTTCGTGTATGAGTTAAAAGAACGAGGGTCAAACCGTTCAAGAACGTTACCACCTTTGGGAGAGACGAACGACTAAGTCAATAGCATCCCCTATCCTGTCATTCCAAGATTCGAACTAGGTATTCCTTGTGTAAATTCGCTGAACAGTATTGCAGATAGAAACATTACTCCACAGCTAGAATATTAAAATAGAGCGTCATCCCGTTTGAAATCGGTACCAGTTGGTATAAAGCCAAACGTTTTACCGAAAGCTTTGCCGTCCGAGAAGCTAACCCGGCGGTTAGAGAGTATAACGTCGTGTTTACAGAAACTCATTAGTATTCATTTTAGTGAGCACCATAGATTCATGTATGAAGTAGAATATCGAGACTTAATCAGTTCAAGAACGTTACCACCCGCACTGGGAGTGGAACAGCTAAGTCAATAGGTTCACCTGCCCAGGGATTCCGAGTGTCAAAGCAGGTAATCCGGCAGTTACTCCACTGAAAATTATTGGCAATATGCACATTAATTCGCTGTATGAATATTAAAGTAGGCATTCAAACCTTCGGTGAACATTACCAATTGGTATGATGTCATTCGTTTTAGCAAAGTCGTTACCATCCGAGAAGCTGACCCGCCGTATCGAGAGTACAACTTCGTGTATAGAGACACACATTAGTATACATGTTATTGGCGGCAACTTAATTTCATGTATGAATTAGAAGATCTATGGTCAAATCTATCGAAAACGTTGCCACGTTCAGTGCGAAACAAACGGCTAAATCAATAGCTTTACCAATCCTGTGATTCCGAGAGTGAAACCGTTTATTCCGGTAGTATATACATTAGAAGGTGTTGGTATTAGAGACCTTAATTCACGGCGTGAGTTACATGGCATAGAGTCAATCCGTTGTTGAACCATACCTATTGGTATAGAGTAACCCTTATTTCTGAATGTCTCACCATCCGTGGAACCTACACGCAGTAGCGATTGTCTTGCTGGATCTTCTCGTGATCAAATTAGTAGACATTTTGCAGACGGACACTTTACTTCCATGTATGAATAGGAAGATCGAATGCCAGACCGTTCGAGGATATTACCACCTTCTTTGTGAGGCGAACGGCTTGAGTCAATAACTTGAACTATCCTGTGATCCGAAAGTCAAACCAGCTATCCCGGGAGTAAGTCCTCTGAATAGTGTTGGCAATCGTCACCTTAACTCACGGTTTCATTACTGTAGTAGAGAGTGAAACCGTTGTAGAACGTTACCTATTCGTATTGGTTCAATATTTTAACCGACCTCTTACCATCTGAGAACATAACCGGCTGTATCGAGGGTATAACGTCGTGTTCAGAGAAACAAATTATTATCCCTTTTAGCCAACGGTACCCTAATTTCGTGTATAAAATAAATGATCGGGGGTCAAACCGCTCGATGACGTTGACACCATCTGTCAGATACGATCGGCTGAATCAAAAGTTTTACGTATCCTGCGATTCCGAGAGTTAAGGCAGGTATACCGGGAGTAAATCCGCTGAACAGTGTTAGCAATAGACATCTTAATTCACGGCATGAATATGAATGTTGACAGTCAAACCGTCGGAGAACGATACAATTTGGTATAAGGTCAAATGTATTTCCGAATGCCTTATCATCCGCGTACCCCGCCGACTTTATCGAAAGTATAACTTCGTGATCAGAATAGCAAGATAGTCTTCATTTCAGTGACGGGCACCATAACTTTATGAATAAATTAGGATATCGATGGTCAAACCGCTCGAGATCGTTATCACCTTCTATGATTTTCGAACAGCGAAATCAATAGCTTCACATATCTTGCGCTTCCGTGTGTCGTAGCTGGTATTCCTGGAGTATATCCGCTGAATATTATTGGAAATAAGCACCTCAACTCATGGTTTCATTATTATTGCGGAACATCAAACCGTTGTATAACGATAGCTATTGGTACAGTGCCAAACATTTTACTGTTGGACCTAGCTTCGTAGACGCTGACCCGACTTATCCAGAGTACAACACCGTCATCAAAGAAAGGAATTAATATTCATTCTAGTTACGGGCACCTTATCCTTATGTATGAATTAGAAGATGGAGAGTCAATCCGTTCGTAAACTTTACCATCTCTTTGAGAATAGTACGGCTACGCCAGTAGCGTCACCTGTCCTATGATTATGAACGTCAAATCAATTCTCGTAATTGATAATTCGCAGAATATTATTGGCAATAGGCAGCTTAAATCACGGTTTGAATGTATAAGCAGGCCGGCAAGCCGTTGTAGACGATTACCTATTGGTGCAGAGTGAAATTGTGAACAGAAACATTTCCCTCTGAAAGACTAACCCGCTGTGTCGAATGTATATCACCGCGGACAGAGGAACAAATTAGTAAGCATCTCAGTGTCGTGCCCCACAATTTCCTGTATGATTGTGAGGATCTAGGGTCAAACCTTTTGAGAACGTTATCAATTCCTACAAAGTCAAACGTTCCACTGATAACCTTATCTTCCGCAAAACAACCCGAAGTCTCGAGAGTATAACATCGTGTTCAGTGGGTGGAATTAGTATACTTTTTAGCGACCAGCACTTTAACTTCATGCATGAATCAGATGATCGGGTGTCAAGCCGCCAGAGATCGTTAACACCTTCCTTGAAACTCCAACAACTGAGTTAATAGCTTCACGTATTTTTGTCATTCCGAGCGTAAAGACTTGCATTCAAGTAGTAAATACGCAGAATAGTGTTGACAGTAGACACCTTAATTGGCGGTTTGAATGCAAAAGAAGAGCGCCAAACAGTTTGAGAAAACTGGCAATTGGTATCACGTCATACACTTTACGGATGGTCTGACGTTCGGAGAAACAAACTCGCCGTTTCGAGAGTATAACTTCGTGTCCAGAGAAAGAAATTAGACTTCTGTTCAGTGACCGGCACCTCAACGACATGTATGAATTAAAAGATCGAGGGTAAATCCGTTCGAGAACGTTACTACCTTCTGCGAGTGGCGAACATCAATGTCAATAGCTTCACCTCCGCCTTGATTGCAAGTGGCAACCCCCGAAAACTGAGAGTCAGTCCGATGAGGAATATTGGCAATTGACATCTTAATTCATGGTTTGAATATTAAAGTAGGGCGCCAAAGTGCTTTAGAGTGCTGCCAATTTGTATAAAGTCAAACGTTTTACCGAAGACCTTACATTCCACGGAACTCACCGGCTTCATCGAGAGAATAAGATCGTGTTCACAGAAAAAAATTAGTATGCATTATAGTTGCGGGTACTTTAGTTTCATGTATGAATTAGAAGATTGATGGTCAAGCCGTCCGAGAAAGTTGCCGCCTTCTATGAGAGACGATCGGCTACTTAAATTGCTTCCCCTACCCTGTGATTCGGAGTCCCAAATCAGGTATTCCGCGAGTAAGTCCACCGAACAGTATTGGCAATGGACACCTTAATTCACTGTTTGAATATTAAAATTGAGCGCCAAACCGTTTGGGATCGTTAACAAAATTGCTATAATGTCAAATGGTTTACCGAAGGCCTCACATTCCGAGAACATCACTCCCGGTTTGGAGAGGGTATCTTCATGCTCTATGATACAAATTAGTATACATTTCAGTGACTGGCACTTTAGCTTCGTGTATTAATTTGAAGGCAGAGAGCCAAACCGATCGAGAAAGTTATCACCGTCTTTGATAGTCGCACATCTAAGTCATTAGCTGCATATATCCCGTGACTCCGATTGTCAAACCAGGTGTTCCACGAGTTCACCCGCTGAAAAGTATTGGAAATAGACACCTTAAAACGCGATCAATATTAATGTACAGAGATAAACCGTTGTACATTGATGTCTACTGACGTAGAGTGAAAATATGTGACGACGGCTTTACCTTCCGAGAACCTAACCCGCTGTATCGAGTGTATAACTACGTGAACAGAAAAACTAATTAGAATACATTTTAGTAACAGGCACCTTAATTTCATGAATGATTTAGAAGGTCGAGTGCCAACGTTTCGAGAAAGATTCGACATTCTGTCAAGCACTAACTTCTGAGTCAATAGCTTCACTTGTCCTATGATTCCGAGGTTCACAGCAGGTATATCAGAAGTAAATCCGCTGTAAATTAATACCAATGAACACCTTAATTCGCAGTTTGTGCATTAAAGTAGTGCGTCAAACCTATAAAGGACGTTAACAATTGGTATAACGTCATACTCCTTCCCGGATGCCTTACCTTCCGAAAACATAACCAGCTGTATCATCGGTATAACATCGTGCTCAGAGAAACAAATTAGTAGACATTTTAGGAGACGCACACTTTAATTTCACGTATCAACATGAATGTCGATAGTTAAGCCGTCCGAGAACGATACCACCTTCTTCTAGAGTCGATCTGCTAAGACAGTAGCATCACATATCCTGTGATACCGAGAGGCAGACCGGGTACTCCGAGAGTAAACGCACTTCGCAGTACTAGCAATAGACACACTATTTCACGGTTTGAATATTAAAGCAGATCACCAAACCGTTTGAGACCATTACCAGTTGGTATAGAGTCAACGTTCTACCGAAGACTTTACCCTCCGAGAACCTAACCCGCTGTACCGATTGTCTTAATTAGTGTTCAGAGAAAGAAACTACTGTTTCTTATAGTACCGAGTCCCATTTTTCATGTATGAATAAGAATATCGCGTGGAACACGTTTGGAGAACGTTACCACCTGTTATCAGAGTCGCACAGCTCAGTCAATAGCGTCAACCACCCTGTGATACCGAGTGTCAAACTGGGTGTTCCGGTAATAAATCTGATACACAATATTGCCAGTAGACACCATAATGCACGGATTGAATATTACTGCAGAGCGTCAATCCGTTTGATATCGTTCCTAATTGGTATAAAGTCAAGTGTTTCAAGGAATACCTTACCCTCCGAATGCCTGCCACGCTGTATCGAGAGAACAACATGGTGATCAGTGGTAGAAATTAGTATACATTTTAGCAGCCGAACAAGCTGTTTTCATGTATGAATTACAAAATCAAGGGCCAAACCGATCGAGATAGTTACCACCGTCTTTGAGAGTCGCACAGCTAAGTCAATAGCATACCCTATCCTGTGATTCCGAGAGTCAAGCCAGGTATTCCAGGAGTAAATCTGCTGCTCCAGTATTGGCATCATACACCCTGTTTCACGTTATAAATATTAATGTCCAGAGTCAAACCGCTCTAGAGCGATATGAATTTGTATAGAGTCAATCTTATTACCAAAGGCCTTACCTTCCGTGAAGATAACAGGCCGTATGGTGAGAATAACTTCGTGAACAGTGATGTCAAGTAGCATTCATTGGTGTGACGGGCACCTTAATTTCCTATATGAGTTAGTTGGTCGCGTGACATACGGATCGGGAAGGTGACCAGTTTCGTCGAGTGTCGAACGCCTATATCAGTATTTTCACCTATGCTGTGATTCCGAGAATAAAACCAGGCATTCCAGTAGTAAATCCGCTCAAAAACATTGGCAATAGGCACCTTATTTCTCGGATTGGGTATTATAGTAGAGATTCAGGCCGATGGAGCACGATAAAACTTGGAATAGAATCAAACTTTTAACCGAAAACCTTGCCTTCCGAGGACGCAACCATCAGTAGTGAGAGGCTTACATCATGATTACCCAGTCAAATAAGTGCGCATTTTAGCAGATATGTCATCTTAATTTTATGAATGAATTTGCAGATCGAGTGTCAAACCGTTCGAGAACGTTACTGCCTTTCCTGAGAACCGCACAACTAAGTCAACAGCTCCACGCATCCTGTGAGTCCTAGACTCAAAGCAGGTATTCAGTGAGTCAATCCGATGAAGAGTATTGGCAAGAGGCACCTTAATTCACAGTATAAATATAGATGTACTGCGTCAAACCATGTATAACGTAAATAATTTGAATAAAGGCAACCTTTTTACCGACGGCATTACCTTCCGAGAAGCCTAATCAGCTGTATCGCGAGTATAGCTGCGTTTGACGGACGAACTAGTATACATTTTAGTCAGGTGCACCTAAATTTCAAGTATGAAATGCAAGATCGAGGGTCAAGCCGTTAGAGAATAACACCACCATCTTTGAGATACCGTTTGGGAACGATACTTATTTGTATAAATTCATTCCTATTACCGAATGCCTTACCCTCCAAGAACCTGACCGGCTGTATTGAGAGTATAGCTTCGAGCTCAAGGTAGCAAATTGGTAAACGCTTTAGTGACGGCACCCTTAATTTCATGTATGAATTAGAAGATCGGGGGACACGCCGTTCGATAACGTTACCACCTTCTTCGATTTTCGAACGGCTATGGCAATAAATTCACCTGACCTGTAATTCCGAGAGTCAAACCAGGCATTCCGGGAGAGAACCCGCTAATCTGTATTGGCCATGGACACATTAATTCACGGAATGAATATAAAAGTACAGTGTCAAACCATTTTAGAAATTTAACAATTCTTATAAAGTCATACTTATCACCGAAAACCTTACTTTCCGAGATCACAACTCGCTGTACCGAGTGCGTCGCGTAATGTGCTCGGAAACATATTAATAGATACTTTTGCAGACGGACACAAAATTTTCGTGTTTACATATTAGCACTGAGAGTCAAAACGTTCGAGAGTGTTCCGAAATTCTTTGCGATTCGAAAGGCAAACTCAATAGCTTTACCTGTCCTGTGACTCCGAGAGTCAAACCAGGTATTCCAGGCGCAAGTTCATTGACCAATTTTGGCAATTGTCAACTCAATTCACGATTTGATTTTTAGAGTAGAGCGTCAAACAGTTTGAGAGTGATACCAATTCTATAAAGTCAAACGTTTTACCGATGTCTGTACCCTGAGCGAACCTCACCGGCTTCATCTACGGAATAAGTTCGTGTTCGGTGAAGGATATTAGTCTTCATTTCAGTGACAGGCACCACAACTGCATGTATGAATTAGAAGTTCGAGGGTCAAACCGTTCGAGAGCGTTACCGCCATCTTTGAGTGACGAGCGGATAAGTCAACAGCTTCACCTATTCCAAGATACCAGGAGTCATATGAGGTATTCCGGTAGTAAATCCGCCGATCCGCTTTGCAATAGACATCTTGTTTCACGGTATGAATATTAAAGTAGACGGTCTATCCATCGTAAAACATTACCAGTTCGTATAATATCATTCTAATTGCCGAATACATAACCTTTGGAGAACATAACGCGTTCTGGCGAGTGCCTGGCTTAATGTTCGCGGAAAGAAATTAGTAGTCATTAAAGCAGAAGCACGACGTATTTTTATGTATCATCTGAATTATCGAGAGTCAAACCACTCGTGATAGATCCCATCTTCTTTGATAGTCGAAAGGTTTAGTCAATATCTTCATCTATCATATGATTCCGAGAGACAAACCAGTTATTCACGGAGAAACTGTCCTGTGCACCATTGGCAATTGACACCGTAATTCACGGTATGAGTAGTAAAGTATAGCGTCCATCCGTTTATGGATGCTAGCAAATTGTATAAGATCAAACGTTTTACGGAAGACCTTGCACTCCGAACGCTTATCCCGCAGTATCGAGGGTATAACATCGTGTCCAGACAGACGAATTAGTACAAATTTTAGAGACGGACGCCTTAACTTCATGCATGCATTGCAAATTCGATAGTCAAATCTTTGGAAGTTGTTAGCACTATTTATAGCATCGACCTGGTCGTTACAGGGCAAACCAATCCACCCTCCCATTTAATGTATTTATTGTTAGCATTTAGTAATTCTATTTAGTTATTCGCAGCTATTGCTTAATTTTTGAGTGTCCGACTCTTGTATGTACGAGCACCTAACTCAAACTCGAGAACCAAACCGAAACCTACCAAAAACCATACTCGCTACATACGCGGCAGACAAGTGCATCCGCATCACATGCCGCCGTCATTTAGTGTGTATATTATTGTCGTTTACTAAGTCTACTTAGTTATTTCCTGTTTGTGACTAACACCTTCATGTCCGATACGTGTATGTCTGATGACCTGAGCAGCGCGTCTCATGGCTCCCGCAGTGGTAGTTGTGCGTCAATCGCTACGCCAGGTCAAATTTAGAAGGGTTCCCGAACGAGCGGCAGTGGCCCTCACTTTGAAAACGCCTTTGAAGAGGTGTATGCAAAGCTGATGACTCCAGTGACTGAAGCATCAACCTACTGGACCTGAGTATCGAAGAGGTGAGGCCAAAGCGACACATCAACGGGGCCCTAATACCTGAGGCAGCGGGCCGGGAACTTAAGGCGGCCCTCCAGGACATAGGACTCAGAGTGGCTCGAACGACTAATAAGGGCAGAGCTGCAGGTAACTGAGTTGGGCGACTGAGATACCCCCCAGGATGTTGCAGAAGCGCTAGCAGGGATGGGCGCCCGCTACCCTACACAGATTATGTGCAGCGAGATCCGCACCTCCCCCTCCGGGCTGTGGACATTTTGGGCGATATGCTCCCTCTCCGCCACCCACAGCATCTTGTATGGCGGAAGAGTAAGAGTGGGCTGATCCTCAGCCCGCGTGCAAGCGCTGGTGGCACAACAGCTGCAGTGATTCAGGTGCCTATAGTTTAGGCATGTAAGGCCGCGATGTCCAAGTTATGTGGATTGGAGCGCAACTTTCTTGCGGTGATGGAAGCAGGGCCACTAGATGGCTGAGTGCAACGCCCAAGCTCTCAAATACACGATATTGCGCGGTCCATGGACTGGAGGCCATACACAGGATTAGCAGCATGCCTGCACCCCATACCCCCAAATCAACGCAAAGGAGGACGAAGAGGATAACGACATGTAAGCTAATAAAGAGACCGGGCAGCAGCATTAGCAGGAGCAGCAATGAACTGCCGCATCTAGCAGCGACAGTATTGGCGTTGGGCCTGCAGGAGGCCATGGACACGGTCTAAAATTCAAGATCCTTCAGGCGAATATCACCCACTCCCTAGCGTCACAGGACCTGCTAGTGCAGACGCTCGCGGAGTCTGGCTGCGATTTGCGAGCCGTAGCGGGTGCTAAACCGCAAAGTTGCTCCGGGCACCTTCACGGGACGTTCGTGACGGTGTGGAATGGAACCCTCCGAACACCCACGGGCATGTTAGTACACACCGAGGGGAGGGATAAGTCTTGGTGTCCTGGTGCGTCCTGATAGTGGATGACTGCTACATCAAGCCGAACAGCAGACTGGGGGAATACAAACGGAGGCTGGACGGGAAAAGAATATATCTTTCACAGCACCTATCCCAGTTTATGCTCGTCCACGGAGATTTTAGCCCCCACAAAACAACGTGGGGCTCTCCGAGGACGAACGTCATGGGCGAGACTCAGATCGACTCAGCAACCGGACTTACAGCACATCTGTCAGGCAGGCGGTCATGTCCATCGTGTACTTGTCCTATGCATCTCCGCCTTGCTGTGCAGAGACTGAAACGATGGAGGGAGGCAGAAGCGGTGGAGACCCTCAGCGACCAACCCTTGATAACCATGGGGTACTCCGCCCCAGCATGAAGAAGAAGAAGCGGACAAATTGGCACAGAAGCCACACCGCGAGGTCAGTACAACGGAACCAGCAGCACCGACGCGATATCGGACGCCCCGACGAGGGCACAGTTTAGGCTACGGCGCATGTTGTTGCTCCCCCGTCCCGTCTGGAGATTTACCTCGATCCACAGGACGGCGGGGAGTGGATCCGCGATGCTATGACGGCGGTATGAGTCCTGACTATGGCGCACGCCCCGGCGAAACCGAAGCAGGCGGAGTTCTAATTGGGCGTGGAACTTGCAATGCAACTCGAACGCATAATTCGGGCCCATCACCCGAACACTGGGGCCCGTCGCAGAGGAAGACCGTCAACAAGTGAAGAGGAAAACGCGCTGCAGAAGGAATTACGAAGGTTCAGCGAATTGCCGCGGCGTGCCATCGAAAGAGCCAAGGCAAGGTATTGGGAAAATCTGCTGAGGGAGATCGACGATGACTCCAGCGGACGACAATACTGACCGGTCCTTGTGTGGCTACGGGATGGACGCCAAGGCTCGCGGAGAGCAGGGATCCCGACTTCGTGCGGCGAGTCGTCGACAGCCTCTTTCCGGCAGCATCGATGACTTTATAAAGTAAATTCGTAAATATTTGAATAGACTTTTTTATTACTGATTACAATTCAATATATGAGCTCGAAACTAAGGTGAGGCTAAGACTGGCTGGGTCGATCTTCGCTGTTCTTTTATTTGGTTATGGTTTTGAGGTGGGGATTGGACTTTGGGGATGTTATTTATGTGTGTTGAGATGTTATTTGATGTTCTGGGACTGCTTGATGGTGATATGGCCGGGTAATCTATTGAGTCATCGGTTATCCGTTGAGGCGAAGTCAAAGTCCGTAGCGTGCCTTGACTTGTCTTTCTGCATGACGTGTCATACCCCCCTCCTTAGATTGAACTTGGTCCCTCAAGTTCGCTTCCATAGACTCTTGTGGAATCGTACTTGCCTAGGTTGGATTATTACTGCTGGTTACACTTCTTCCTCGTCTTGATAAGGTACTACTGCCGTATATATATTGGTTGCAGGAGGTATAAGGTCTGTGTATTTGCAATGGTACAGTGTTGGTGATCGTAATTTCGTTTTGACTTCAGAATAGGTTTATACATCGGTTGTGCGGAAGGCATTTCTTTATACAATCAATGATATTGGTTTTGCTTAGCGCATAGATTCCTATTAATCCTATAGATACATATCCTATTATTTGTAATGTGGTAATCCCGCATGTTTGTCGTGTTTTAATACGGTGCTCGAATTTCAGTTCCCCTATTTCGTCACTGAGTTGGTCTAATGTGGTTCGGTAACTTTGTAGATTATTCAAGATTTTCGGGGCTGATTTTATTTTGTCTAATATGTATGAGAAACTATCATTTGCTTCAATTTTTAGGATTTTAATCCTTATGTCGTGTTCTATATCCGTTGATTTACCTATTCGCATGTGTTTATTTTTGTATATAATGTCGCAGGTTACATTGCCTTTATTATCGAGGGTTGTTCTAATTTTTGATTAGTGTATTTAGTGTTACAAATTGTATCTATTTCAATTGGTTCGGCTGCTATTGCTACATAGCTATTGCTACTTCTTAAGGGTATGAAGCTGATGTCTTCAATTTTAAATATAGCTAAATGACAGTGCTCAATTTGAGGTTTAAAATATATGATTTCGCTGTGGCAGTCGGTGCGAGAGTTTCTGTCATATATCGGTTGTGCTTGTTTACATATTGTGGTTCCAGCTGTGGTTTAACATAATTTATCTTGATACTCGGTGTCAGTGTTCATAAATGCTAATCCTGATACAATATATATCTGATGGTCCACTATGGGCGCCATGAATATGCCATTTTTCTTACTAGGTATGGGATATACCTGCAATATGTCCCCTATATGGGAAAGACTGTCTGATCACTGATATCGAGTATATAATGGAAATGTTCTGTCTTTGCGGAAATTGCCGTGTTGTATATTTGTGTACCGACTGCTTTTGCGTAGGTTGTTAGAAACTCTTCAGGTTCTAGGATTTGTGGCCTAATAATTCCTCGTTTCCCTAGTATGATTACATTTAATAATTCGTCCACTTGGAAGTGTAACGTTTGAATTGCGGCATCTAATTTTAGTATCATTTCTAGGAATACCCTACCAAATTCGGCTGTTTGTTGCTGTTTAATCAAACTATTGTAATTTCATTCGAGTCCGTCTAGATTTTGTGAGTTTACAAATTTCTTAATTAGGGCAGTTTAATTTGTTATGATGGTTTTTAGTTTATTGTTGTCGTCGAACAATTTGTCCATATTTTCGTTAATTAAATTTAGATCGCCTGAGTCTAATGTTCCGAATAGGATTTTTGGCATGGATTCTATAATGATTAATAATCCTCTTTTAGATTTAACACGAGTCAATGCTATTAAGTGCCTGGATAGACTATTTTGATTATTTATTCGCGATTGCATACTTTCGAATTCATCTATATATATGATTTGTGTTGATTTGTCCTTAAGCACTTGTTCGTATTTTCCTATGACATTAACTTGTTCGTATATGTCGCTTGTATCTATCCCTATTATAATATTAACGGTATTACTATATAAATATCATTTCACTATTCTTTTTTCTATGAAAACTGTATTACTTTCTAGCGGGATTATTTCTATTTGCGCGGTGATCATTCCGGCAATGGGTATCGTCGCCCTAGAAAATAAGGTTTTAATCTATTACCATGAATCCTTTTCCCATCTAATTCATAATATGGCGTATATTCTTTATGAATCGTGTATTGTTCGAACCATTCCACATCGAGTTTATGTTCCATGTGGTCATTATGTACTAATACGAAGTCTCCTTCATTAAATTCCGATTGAGATCGAATAATTTTCCGTTTTTGATGGCGTAGGTATCCCTTTTTACTTTTCATCAATGTTTGGCGTGCCTGTTGGAGCTTCGAATCCCATTCTTTTTTTCTAAAGGTTACTTCGTCAGAATGGGTGCGTTGCGGATTTTTGGAGATGGTAGATGAGAGGTTGGCCTGATGTCCGAAAGTGAGCTCAAACGGTATGTGTCCCGTGGCGTCATGTATCATTGTGTTATAGGCGAGTCAAACAAAATTTAGTTGCTCATCCCATTCTGTGTCTGAGTCTTTCTGTATTGTTTTTAGCATATCGGTTATTACTGCATGCATTCTTTCGAGTGAACCGTTGCTCTGTGGGTGGAATGATGTAGTTTTGATGTGCTTGATTTTAAAAGCATTCTCATACTGTTGCATTAGGTTTGATATGAAACCCTGTCCTCGGTGGGTAAGGATTTTCTTGGGCGCGGAAAATATGTTTATTTAATGATTTAATAAAGCGTCCCATATAGTTTCGGCCTGTTGAGCAATAATTGGTAGTAACATGAGATATTTAATCAGTTCGTCTTGTATCGATAGGATGTATTGATTTCCTTTTTTAGTTGTCTTACGTGGTCCTAATATCTCCATTGCTATCTTATCATTCAGTTCTAGGGGCGTGTCTGTTATGCAAGGGTCTTCTTTAGGTCTGATCCTGGTTAATTTTGCTTTTTGGCAAGTGTCACATTATTCTACATGGAGATGTACATGTTTCATCAAATCTGGTATCCTGTGTTTTGTCCGTATCCTTCCATAGGTTTTCCTATTACCGGGTTGTCCTAACAAGTCGTGATTTTCTTTCAGTAGTTCTGACAGCTCTTCTTCGGTATAAGCCTGAATTGGTTCCCAAGCGAAGGTTATCTCTTTCATGGTGTCATTTATGAACACTAGGAATCTTTTTACTGTGTTCTTTTCTATTTCTGTGAAATTATTGTCAGGTATGCCGATTCCTTTGTTTTCGATAGCTATTCTCGCGAGTTTATTTAACCATTTTGATCTACTGTAGTCGCCTAATTCGCTTCGTTTTAATTGATAGAGAGTTTTCTGGATAGTTGTCGTCTTTAATACCTTGAGTATCGTCGCAGTGTCTTTTTCCCATTCTAAAAATTTCTTGTCAAGTACGTCTTCGTTATTGGTTACATGTATCCTTGATAGTGCGTCGGCTGCTATATTGTCTTTTCCTTTAGTGTACATGATTTCGTATTCGTATTCCTCAAGCCTCAATCTCCATCTTATCAATCGGGAAGAGGGGTCTTTGCAATTCTGTAGCCACTTTAATGCTTGCTGGTCTCTTTTGATGATAAATTTTCGTCCTAACAAATATTGCCTGAGTCTTTTAGTTGCCCGAACGATGGCAAGTAACTCTTTTTCCGTAGTGGAATAATTCCTTTCCGGTGGGTTCAGAGTTCGGAATATGTAACAACATGGGTGATCGTCTTGTAACAGTATGGCCCCTATACCATCATTGCTGGCGTCTGCTGTCAGGGTAAATGTTTTGGTGAAATCGGGGAATCTGAGTACCGGTGAGGAGCATAGCTTGTTTCTTAGAGTGTCAAATGCGTTTTGCACTTTGTCTGTCCAGTGAAAGTGTACGTCCTTTTTTGTTAGTTCTATTAGAGGTTAATCTATGTTAGAGAAGTTTCTTATGAATTTACGGTAATAGCCTGCTAACCCTAAGAATGATTTTACGTCCGTTGGGTTTCGCGGTTGCCCAAAATCTTTGACTGCTGCAAGTTTTTTTGGATTTGGTTTTATTCCTTCCGAGGTAACAACATGCCCTAGATATCCTGGTTCCGGTTTTAAAAATTCACATTTGTCTGGCTGTATTTTTAATCCCAATTCTCATAATCTTTGTTAAACAATTGCCAAGTTATGATTGTGCTCTTCTATAGACTGTCCAAATACGATGATGTCATCTAAGTAAACGAAACAATGTTTATTATTGAGCCCTCTTAGTGCCGTGTCCATCATGCGATGGAACGTGGCCGGAGCGTTCTTTACTCCGAATGGCATTCTATTATACTGATAGTGTCCTTGCCGTGTCGATAAAGCTGTATACTTTTTTGAGTTATCGTCCATTGGTATCTGGTGGAATCCTGAGGAGAGGTCTAACGCGGAAAAGAATTTTGCGTTGCCTAATTGTGCTAGTATGTCATCAATGTCTGGTAGCGCTTCAGCGTCTTGATCCGTTAATTCGTTCAATTTTCTGAAGTCTATCACGATTCGCCATTTTTGTTTTCCCGAAGCGTCAAATTTCTTTGGGACTACCCATACTGGAGAATTGTAAGGAGAATCGGATGGTTCTATTACCTTTTTCTGTAGCATTTCAGTCATTTGTCTTTGTATTTCCTGTTTATGACATTCGGGTGGTCTGTATGATTTGGTGATTATGATTTTATTCTCTTTCAGTGTTATAGAATGTTTAGCTAGGTTGGTGCAACGTAGGGAGTCAAGATCCAAATTAAATATATCTAGGTAGTATAGCAATATTTTTTCAATAGGTCCTCGGAGACTTCATTCTATGTGCGATAGTCGGACCAAACTTTTAAATGTGGATAGTTGATTATAAGTCTTTGTGTTTTCGATTAGATTTGATATTTGAATTGGACACTCACCATCATTGATAAAGCATATTTCCAGGTATACGATCTCAGATTTTGCCTGACCAGGTTGTACGCTGTTTCCTTGTCGTAACAGAAGAACGTTGTAATCGAGTTCTAGTTTATCACTGGCAAGTTCAAATTTGAAATTAGATAGTGCTGGCAGTCCTTATATGCCGTCCTCGACTAGCGGTAAGTCGTTTTCTACTAGAAAGAATTCGATGGCTCTGTCAAAGGGTTATGGAAAAGCGTGTTCAGTAAAACTGAATTTCGAATGCCCCATAGCAAATTTGTTTTCTTTCGTAATTATTGGTCGGAGTATGCTTCATCGCTTAAGGATGTTAATTCCTGCTCCGCTGTCCACGAGGAATTTGTATTGTCGTCCACCGGATCGTAGAAGTATTGAGGGAAGTTCTCCTGTTGCGGTGTTGATTCTAACTGTTGGTCTATTATGTCTGTCTCGATCTCTTCCATTGGTTGCGTGTGGTGTACTGCTGGAGATCTTGGTAACTGGCTGGGTAATTGAAATTTTCTGCACTGATTTGCCATGTGCCCGATCTTATTGCACGTGAAGCATTTCATTTGTCCTCTTGGTGCGACTGACAGTTGCTCCGTTTGCCTGAAAGTTCTTAAAGCTTGGCTGGATGCGAGTTTCCGCATGGTTCCGCCTAGTCTTGTTTCTATCTCTCTTGGTCTTGTAGGGTTGTAGTTGGTTACTTTTAGTCGGCTGCGCCTATCTTCCCTGAAATATCTCTCGATATCCATGGGCTTCTTTTCTGCTTCTGGTACATTATATGGAGGATTGGCATGAATTATCTGACCGATCTCAGTTTTTAGTCGGCGTATGAAGTCAGTGACTGAGTCCTGTAGTACTCTGTCAATCAACGCTCTTCGGGTTAGTTCGTCTGAGTATTCATTAGTGATACTGTATTGTAGTTTATTAGAAGCGAGGCGGAACTTGATGATATAGCTCTGTGCATTTTCATCGTTTCGTTGTCGTATTTCCCGTAGCTGGTCTTGCTGTTCTCGAACTGAAGCTTGTGTTGCTACGTTGCGCCTTAATGCATCGTACAGGTGATTATACTCGTTAATAGGTATATTCCGGGTGGCTATTGATGCTTTCCCTACTATCTTTTCTATCTTTATCATTTTTAATCGTAATAGTTGTTCACTACACATAGCTCTCATCTCTCTGGCTTCGTGTATAAAATCCTCAACTCCTATGTCGTCATCACCGTTTAACTGTCGGATGCATGATATCGCATGGCGTGCTCGTAAGTTTGGTATCCGGGTATTTGATGGTCTTTCTATTTCTAGGTCTTGATGTATGGGAGCTGATGGGATTGGAGTCTCTCTACGAGCGGTAGCGATAGTTTCGTCCATGGTCATAAATGAAGCTATATCCGTTATACCCTCTTGTCCTAATTTAATTTGGGTTACGCCTTTTCCCAATAACTCTATGTCGGAAGCTCCCTTTTTGTTCTCATTGTCAGCTACTCTTTGCGATTCTTCTATGCGTCGTGTTAGTAGGCCTATTTGCTTGGTAAAGTGATCCACTTGTCTTGTGATGGTCTCGTTCTGCTTCTGCATTGCGTCTAGTATAGCACGCGTGGCGGTTTCCATGCTCGTAGTAGAAATATTCGAGCCTTCAGGTTTGTCTTTTCGTGGCGCAGACATTTTAATTGAGTCTAGCGATTCCGAGCTGATTGAGCTTTATGTGCTCGAGAAACTCGCTTTCTGTTCACGGTAATATGTAAATGAGTCCATACTAGTAGCTTACCGTAGTTAGCTCTGGGCAGAATCCACTACTCGCTTTCCGTGGAGTAGATGCGTGGATTCTTCGCATCCTGGGTTCGATTGGTCCTTCGATCGTCAGCACTGCACGTATGCCGAAACCGTGATTCCGTTTGTGCCAAACCGAATGGATCCTGGCAGTATCGCCAAAATGTGAAGTAAACTCGTAAAGATTTGAATAGACTTTATTATTACGGATTACAATTTAATATATGAGCTCGGAACTATGGTGAGGCTAAGACTGGCTGGGTCGATCTTTGCTGTCCTTTTATATGGTTATGGTTTTGTGGTGGGGATTGGACTTTGGGGATGTTATTTATTTGTGTTGAGGTGTTATTTGATGTTCTGGGGCTGCTGGCTGGTGATATGGCCGGGTAATCTATTGAGTCATCTGTTGTCCGTTGAGGCGAAGCCAAAGTCCGTAGCGTGTCTTGACTTGTCTTTCTGGGTGACGTGACAACTGCGAGGAAAACAAGGATAGTTCCGTCGGCGGACTGGATAGCCTGAACGGACGGTCTTCTGGTCACCAGAAGGTAGCTGGGCCTGGCGGATGGAAAGCTGGGCCTGAGCAGAACTGCGCCCGGACTGGACGGAATTCCGGAATTCCCGATTGAAGTAGCACCTCTCGGGTGTGGATGCGGACCTGCACAACAGTCAATTCGGTTTTCTACGAGTTCTGTCCACCATTGAAGCCATCAAGAGGGTCAAGTGCTTGCCAATGGTTGTCGTCCACTGCTGTGGGGTGAAGTTCGCTGTGAGCCAAGACATCGTCATCCCCTTCAAAGCCCTGCTGTGGACCGCCGTCGGTGAGACGTTAAGGCATCATATGGTGCCGGCGTACCTGACATCGGTGATCCTGGACAACTTGTCCGGGAGTAGTGTCGAGAACTAGGGGCAGTACTGCCTCGTCGTGAGGGTTGTGCGCTGCAGTGTCCCGCAAGGGTCGGTTCTCCGGAAGATTCTGTAATAGATGGCGTACGACGTGGTGCTGAGTGGCTTACTCCCGTCCGGGGACGGCATTTCATGTTGTGCCGATGACACGCTGGTGACAGATGGCGGAAAGGAGTGGGAGAGGACGACGAGGCCGGATGAGCTGGAAGTGGCCTGCGTTGTGAAGAGGGTACGTCATCTGGGACACAGGATCTCGCCGAGGAAGACAGATGCAATGTGGTTCCAGAAAGGATCTCGCAGAGGACCATCCCAGGAAGCGGTCCGTGCGGAGGATGTCCGGATCGTGGTTAGAGAACGAATGAAATACATGGGCCTCACGCTGAACAGTGGGTGGCGCTTGGAACAGCTCCTCGGGGCGCTGGTACGAAGATTGGGTGAAGTGACCGCGGCGCTAGGACAACGGCTGCCGAACACCGGGAGGCTTTTCGCGAGAATACGGCGCTTATACGCTGGGGTGATCTACTCCATGACTCTGTACGGAGCTCCATGGCTCTGTTCGGAGCCCCAATGTGGGCGAAGGACCTGATGGCCAGCAAGAAGGGCTGCGTCAGACGTGAAAGCGTCTAGCCAGGTCTGGAGTCAGGATATTGCGAAGAATCCTCACTCTACCTTGTGATGCTGCCACGACCCTGGCGGGTCTCCTACCACTGAATCACCTGGCGGCCATTCCACCGATTGAAAGGAGCTACGAGAAAGATTTTAGGACTTTTTGGCACCGCAGTTATTATGCTGCCAGGTTTCATTTCTGCAAATTACGAGGCGCGAAGTAGGATACGTCTAACATCTTCCTTTGTTTCGCTATATTCATAATATTCTCGCTATCGAAGATCTGCACGATGAAGATTACATAGATTTTTTTATACAATCGTTCGAAGAATACCAGACGAGGATGAAACCCTTGGGAAATTGCGAAACGAGACGGAAAGTAGCACGGGATAAAATGTAAATCCAAGAGTTGGCTATTATAATTCTACTATGAAGAATCTAAGACAGCACCCGAGTAATTAAATAATGGCCCGTATCAATCATCCTATTACAAAGATTTCGTGCAATTTCGAAGCATTCTTGATCGTAGTGTATAATACAATGGATATGCAAATGAGTTGAAACACGATCGTTACCAGTTTCTTTAAAGATAGAACTTCCTGCCCCAGCTAATCGCAAACTATGGAATTTTAAATACTTACACAAATAAATTATACATTTTCGTCATATCCACGCCGATGTGAGAATGCCGAATAAAATTTCGTGGTAAACAATTCTGTATCAACGGAAAATTGTAGTCAACGTTATCGAAAAGGAGCGTGATACATTTGTACTGACGGAGCATGTATTATTTCCGTTGACTCCGGAATTCAGACACGAAGTATTCAAGTGAAAAAGTTTCCGCGTCTGCTCGTTGTATCTGTAATGGGATGCTCTATCGCGATCAGCACACCGCAGCACACATAGACGGTGACAGCGAGAATTGCGCGATATGAAGTAGGTCAATTGACAATCACATGTTTGAGTTTCGACAGTTTACCATGAGAATATCCATAACACCTAAACTTCGTAATAAGACTCTGGTCGATCATTGTTATTAAACGTGCTCTGCAGCCTAAGCAACAAATGCTGCGCCAAGGCAACGGAAGGGTAACAATCCCTGACACGCGTCACTTTCCATCCAGTCCGTTATTCAACGACACCCCTTGTCCCGCTGATAACCCATTTGTCCATTCGTACCTGTTCTTACTTCAGCGGCAATTTCCGCGGCCGAATGCCTTAGAACGCGAGACCGAATTAATTGCGAGAAAATGAAGAATAATCCTGAAGCAGGCAGGAATGGCGGATTTAAAGAACCACTGCCGCCGCCACGTAATGTCATTGCAGCGTGCGTATAAGTTATTAGAGAAACCATTAAACCATGTGCAACTCATCCTGGCTGCAGTCTGCTGGATTAAGGGCGACTGAAGTTCCTCCGACGTTATAACGCTTAGTACCACGAGGCTTACCATTTTCGCAATCAACGCGGTCCCCTTTAGTCTCGCGTTTCGCCTTGCATTTTCATCGAAAGCTAGACGATTTTCCGATACCAAATTCGTTATTTGCGTTCGATCACATTTTTTGGACTGTATTTAAACGATTTCAGCGGGATTTGATATCGCCATGCGGATTTCCGTGTTATCCGCAGTTCCACGTAAACTTCAAGTAGCGAGTTTTCAAGGAGAAACATCGACAAGGTGTTATAAAATATCTGAATGTAAATCTCATTATTGGTCTATTCTAATATCTATCACGACGAGCTGGCTAAGGTACAGGTACAAAGTAATGATTGATGTCATATCAAATTGCAGTTAAATCTGTTGCATGATATGACATGAAATGAAGTAAAGTGAAACCTAACCTTAACTCTTACCAGTAAGAAAATGGATTTGTATCAATTGGTAGAACTGACTGCTTATTACTTTTTTATATTATCGCCATAACTGCGTTAGCAAACCGCGGAATAATTAGTCAAACAACATTAATGTCCCGCCGTGTTCTACCATAGCTCTCCATATCCAACCATGAAGCACCATGTCCTACTTTGCCCCGTACCAGGGGGGGGG
>NIJG01000323.1:28574-45595 GCA_002201625.1 Euglossa dilemma
CAAACCTTCTACTGATGGCCTTACCATCCGAGTACCTTACCAGCTGTATCGATGGTATAGCTTCGTGTTCAGGGAAACATGTCGCTATAAATTTTAGTGACGGGCATCTTAAGTTTATGTATGGGTTAGAAGATCGAACGGCAATCCGTTGGAGAACGTTGCCGATTCGAACAGAGTCAAACCCTTCACCGAAGACCTCATCCTCCGAAAACCAAGCCCACAGTATCGAGAGTATTGCAGCGTGTTCCGAGGACCGGACTAGCCAAAATTTTAGTGACGGTCACCTTAATTACATGCATGAATAAGAAAATCAAGTGTAATGCGGTTTGTGAAAGTTACCATGTATTTTAGAGTCGCACTGCTAAGTCAATATCTTCACCTATCCTGTGAATCTCATAAACAATTGTGGTATCAGGCTGTAAATCTTCTGAAGAGCATTGGCAATAAGGCACCTTCATTCATGCTTTGGGCATTAAATTTGACCGTCAACCCGTTGTAGAGCGACACTCATTGGTGTCGAGACAAACCTTCTACATATTGGCATACCTTCCGAGAAGCTAACCCGCAATATCGAGTGTATAATTTCGTGATCATATAAAGACATTCGTATACATTTTAGTGAAGGGCATCATAAGTTCATGTATGAATGAGAAGGTAGTGGGTCACGTCGTTCCAGAACTATATCACCTTCTTTGAGAGACGCACAACTAAGTCAATAGCTTCACCGATCCTGTGATTCCAAGAGTCAAACGAGGTATATCAGGAGTATATCCGCTGAACCGTATTGCCAATGGACACGATAATTCACAGTTTGAGTATTAATGTACAGCGTCGATCCGTTTCAGAACGTTACCAGTTGATGTAGCGTCATAGTCTTTACCGGATACCTTAGTTTCCGTGAACATAAGCCACTGCATCGTGGGATTACTGATTGTACAGTGAAACAAAATAGTTTGAATTTTCGAGACGGGCACCTTAACTTCATGTATGAATTAGAATATCGAGGGTCAGACCATTGGAGAACGATGCCAGTTGGAATAGAGTCCAACGCTTCACCATAGACATTATCCTCCGAAGACGTAGCCCACTGTATTGAGAGTTTATCAGCGTGTTCGCACGAACGAATTAACATCACATTTCAGTGACGGTCACCTTAATTTCATCTTTGAAACANTGCATATTGCTAATGGAGACAAATGAGTGGACCATTTGGAAGATGCACACCCTATTTTTATATATGGATTAGACGATCGTGTGTCAGACAGTTCGATATCTTTAGCACCTTCTTTGAGTGACGCACAACTAAGTCAATAGCTTCACCTTTATTGAGATTCCGAGAGTCAAACCAGGTACTCCGAGAGTAATTGCGCTGAACAGTACTGGAAATAGATCGCGTAACTCAAGGTATGAATAAATAAAGTACGGAGCCGAACCGCTCGAGACCGTGACCAACTGGTATATCGTCAAATTACCGACAGGGTACCATACCTTCCGAGAACATAGCTCGCTGAATGGTGGGTATAACTCAGTGTTCAGAGAAACAAATGAGCATACACTTTATTGACGGTCACCAAAATTTCATGTTTGAAATGGAATATCGAGGGTCAAACCGTTCTTGAACGTGACCACCTTCTTTGGGATTCGTAGGGCTATGTCAGTATCCTCAGCTTTTGCGTGATTCTGAGTGCCAAACCAGGTACTCCGGGAGTTTATGCGCTCCACTCTATTAACACTGGACACCATTGATAATTGAACATTAAAATAGACCGTCATAGCGTTTGAGAACGTTAGCAATTGGTTGAAGTCTAGCGATTTACCGATGACATTAGATTTGAGATCAAAACCCGTTGTATCGAGAATATAGCTTCCTGATGAGAGATACAAATAAGCAGACATTTTAGCAGACGATCTACTTATTTCCATGTATGAATAGAATAATCGCAGTCAAACATTTCTAGATAGATCCCACATTCTTTGAGAGACGAACGTAGTATCAGTAGGTTCACCACTCCTGTTATTCCAATAGTCAAACCAGGTATTCTGAGAGTCAATCCGCAGTTCACTATTCGCAACGGACACCATAAACCGCGGTTTGAATATAAAAGAATGTCGTGAATCCGTTTGAGAACGTTACCTATTGGTATAATGTCTAACCTTTTACTGATGCCCATAACTTCCCAGAACATAACCCGCTGTATCGAGAGTATAATTTCAGGCTCAGAGGAATGAATCAGTACACATTTTGTGACGGCCACATTTGTTACATGTCTGAATTAGATGACCGAGAGTCAAGCCGTTGGAGAACGTTTCCACCATTCTTGAGAGTCGCACGGCTAAGTCACTTGCTGCACCTACCCTGTTATTCTCAGAGAAAAACAAGGTAATCCGAGAGAAAATCCGCTGAAGTGTATTAGCAATAGGCACCTTAATTCGCGGTTTGAATGATAAAGATAGAGCCTCACACTGTGTGAGAAGGTTACCAATTTGTATAAATTCATTCCTTTTACGGAATGCCATAACTTCCGAGGAAAAAACTAGCTGTATTGAGACTACAATTTCGTGCTCAAGGTAGCAAATTAGTATACATTTTGGTGACGGCACCCTTAACTTCATGTGAGTATGAAAAGTTCAAGTGTCAAACTGTTCCAGAGCGCGATCACCGTCTTTGGGATACGAACGCCTACGTCAAGAACTTCACCTATCCCTTCGTCCCTAGAGTCCAAGTTAACCCGCTGTATCAAGAGTGTAACTACGTGATGAGAGAAACAAATTAGAATATGTTTTTGTGGCGGTCNGCGGAGAGCCGTTCGTGATCGTTACCTTACCCTGTTTGGGAGTCGAACGGCTAAATCAATAACTTCCCCAATCCTGTGATTCCGATAGTCAAACCATGTATTCCTGGTATAAATACCCTGAATAGTTTTGGCAATAGACACCCCAAATCGAGGTATGAATAATAAAGTAGAGAGTTAAACCGTGGAAGAACGTTACGCACAGTTATAGAATCAAACGCGCTACCGAAGGCCTTAACTACCGAAAGCTTAACGCATTATATCGGGAGGATAACTTCGTGTAATGAGGAAGAAATTTGTATACATGATAATACCGGGCAGCTATGTTCATGTACGAATTAGCAAGTTTGGTGTCAAACCGTTTGAGAACGTTACCCGCCTTCATTGAGAGTCGAACAGCTCAGTCAATAGCTTCACCTAACCTGTTGCTGCGTGAGTCAAACCTGGTATATCAGGTGTAATTCCGCTGATCAATATTGGCAATAGATACCTTAATTCACGATATGAATGTTACAGTAGAAGGCCAATCCGTTAGCGAACATTACCAATTGCTACAGAATCATTCTTTTCGCCGAATACAATACGTTTCAATAACCTAACCCGCTGTAGCGAGTGTCATGATTCGTGATCAAGGAAACAAATTAGCAGACATTATAGCAGAAGCACAGGTTACTTTCGTATATAAACTAGAAGATCGAGTGTTAAACCGTTCGAGAATGTTACCACGGTATTTGAGAGTCGAGCGGCTGTATGACTACCGTCGCCTATCCTGTTATTCCGATATCCAAATCAGGTATTCTGGGAGTCACTCCGCTGTGCACTATTGGCAATGTACACCTTAATTCGCAGTTCGAATACTAAAGTAGTGCGTCAGGCCGTTTGAGGGCGGTACCAATATCTACAAAGTCAAACGTTTTACCGGAAACCTTACCTTCCACGAACCTGTCCGGTTTCATAGAGAGTATAACTTGGTGTTTAGAGGATGAAATTATTATTTATTTCAGTGACGGGCTCCTTAATTTCATGTACGGAATAGAAGATCGAGGGTCAAACAATTCGAGAACCATACCACCCTCTTTTAGTTTCGGACGGCTAAGTCAATATGTTCATCTATCCTGTGTTATCGTGTGTCAAGCCAGGTATTCCGACAGTGAATCCGCAGAAAAGTAATGGCAACAGTATCATCAACCCGCGGTATGTATATTAAAATAGAGAGCCAAACCCCCGGGGAACATTACCAATTGGTTNGAATTCCGGAAGTATGTCCGCGGATCAGTATTGGCCATTTGCACCCTACTGCACGGTAAAAATATTAAAGTACAGATTCAGTCCGTCGTAGATCGTTACGTATTGGTATAGTACCAAACACTTCACAGAAAGCCTTGCCTTCGAGAATCAACCCCGCTGTATCCAGAACAGAACTTCGTGTTGGGAGAAGCAAATTCGAATGCATTTCAGTGTGGGGCACCCGAATGTCGTGCATAAACTATAAGGATTGAGTGTCAAACATTTCGAGAACGTTGCGACCTTCCATGAGGATCGAACGGAAAAGCCAGTAGCATCTCCAATCCTGTAAATCGGAGAGTAAAACCAGGTATTCCTAGAGTATGTTCGCTGAACAGTTTTGACAATTGACACCTTAATACTGAGTTTGTATATTAAGGTAGAGCGTCAAACCGTTTGATAGTTATCAATTGGTATATAGTCAAACACTGTACTGAATACATTTCCCTCCGAAGAAATACCCCGCTCTATCGAGAGTATATATTCGCGTGNTTTGATAGTTATCAATTGGTATATAGTCAAACACTGTACTGAATACATTTCCCTCCGAAGAAATACCCCGCTCTATCGAGAGTATATATTCGCGTGCACAGAAAGAAATCAGTATTCATTTCACTATAGGCCAACGTAATTACACGTATGAATTACTAAATCGAGGGTCAAACAGTTCGAGAACGTTGCTACCTTCTGTGAGAGGTGAAGGGCTAAGTCCATAGCTTCACCTATCCTGTGATTCAGCGAGTCAAACGAGGTGCTCCGGGAGTAAATCCGCTGAACAGTATTAGTAATAGGCACCTTCATTCACGAATTGAATATTAAAGTAGAGCGTCAAACCGTTAGAGATCGTTACCACCCTGTTTGAGAATCGAACGGATAATAGCTCCACCTATCCTGTGAATCCGAGAAACAAACCAGGTAATCCGTAAGTTAATCCGCTGAAGAGTATTAGCAAATGACCCATTAATTCACAGTTTGAATACTAAAGTAGAGCATCAAATCGTTTGTGATCATTGCCAATTTTTCTAAAGTCAATCGTTTTACAGCCGTGCGTACATTCTGGGTAGCCCACCAGCTTGATCGAGAGTATGACTTCGTGTTCAGAGAAAGAAATTAGTATTTATATTAGTGACGGGCAAACTAATATTATGTATGAATTAGATGGTGAAATCGTCAAACCGTTCTAGACCGTTATCACCTTATATGTTATTCGAACAGCTAAGTCTCTAGCTTCACTTATCCTGTGATTCCGAGAGTCATACCAGGTATACCGAGACTAATCCGCTGATCACATTTGGTAATAGACACCTTAGTTCACGATTTGAATATTAAAATACGGCGTCAAACCGTTCGCGAATGTTACCAACTGCTATAATGTCAATCGCTTTACCGTCGACCATACCGTCCGAAGAACTAACCCGCTGTATCTGGAGCATTGCTACGTGATTACGGAAACACAGTAGTATACAATTTAGTGGCGCCACCTCAAATTCATGTATGAAGTAGAAGATCAAGGGTCATTCAGTTCGTGAACGTTGGCACCTTCTGTGTGAGGCGAACGGCTTCGACAATAGTTACATGTATCCTGCTATTCCGAGAGTCAAACAAGGTATTCTGTGTGTAAATACGCTGAACAGTTTTGGCAATTGACACCTCAATTCACGATTTGAATATTAACGTAGAGCGACAAACAGTTTGAGATGGTTGCGAACTCGATTACTGTCAAACGTTTTACCGAAAGCCTTACCTTCCGCGATCATCACTCACTTCATGGAGAGAATTATTTCATGCTCAGAGATTCACATTTGTATACACTTTAGTGAGGATCATCTTAGTTTCATGTATGCATCAGAAGATCGAGTGCCAATCCGTACGCGAACGTTACCACCATCTTCTAGTGACGAACAGCTAAGCCAATCGGTGCACATATCCTGCGATTCCGGGAATGAAACCAGGCATTACGGAAGAAATCCGCGGTACACCTTTGTCATTAGTAACATTACTTCACGTTGTAAATATTAANCGGTATGAGTTTTATAGTGGAGAGTGAAACTGTTTGAGAACGGTAAAAATTCCTATAAAGTCAAACGCTTTACCAAAGGCCTTACCCTCCGAAAAAACAACCCGCTGTATCGAGACTATGACACCGTGATCAGTGAGACGAATTATTATACGCTTTAGCGACGAGCTCATTAATTTCATGTATCAATTTGAAGATCCATTGTCAATCCGTTCGAGACCGTTACCACATTCTACGACATTCGAACGGCCATGTCAATAGCTTCAGATATCCTGTGTTTCCGAGTGTCATTTCAGGTGTTCCTGTAGTATATGCGCTCAAGAGTAATGGCAGTAGTCCCCATAATCACGAATTGAATGTTAAAATAGAGAGTCAAACTGTCGGAGTACATTACCAATTGGTATAAAGACATACTTCATTCAGAGTACCTTACCTCCCGAGAATCTAGCATGCAGTAAGGAGTATTTTGCTTAGTGTTCATAAAAATATGTTAGCAGACATTTTAGCGGACGGACACGCTATTTTCATGGATGAAGAGCGAAATGGATAGTCATACCGTTCGAGAACGGTACCACCTTCTTTGATAGTCGCACAGCTATGTCAATAGCGCAACCTACACTGTGATTCACAAACTAAAACCAAGATTCCCCGGAGTAAATGCGCTGTTCAGTGTTGGCAAAAGACATCTTAATTCACTGTACCAATATTAAAGTACAATGTCGAACCGTTGTAGAACATTACATATTGTTAGGAAGGCAACGTTGTGACCGAAGGCGTTACCTGCCGAGAAGCAAACCCGCTGTATCGAGAGTATAGCTTCGTGTTCAGAGAAACGCATTTGTATACATTTTAGATATGATCGCCATAATTTCATGTATGGCGTTAAAGACCGAAAATTACACCGTTCGAGAACGTTGTAACCCATATTCAGTTTCACGCTGCTAAGTGAATGGATTTACCTACCCTGTGATTGCGAAGGCTAGACCAGGTCTTGCGGGAGTCAATACACATTACAGTATTAACAGTATGCACGATTATTTCCGGTATTAATATAAAAGTAGAGCGTGAAACCTGTCGAGAACTTTAGCTATTAGTATAGTGTGCAACTTCCTACGGAATGCCTTACCTGCCGAGAAGAAACCACTCTGTATCGAGAGTATGTCTTCGTGTTCAGGGAAACACATTATTGTAGCTTTCACCGATGGGCACTATAATTTCCTGTATAAATGAGAGGATCGTGAGGCAATCCGTTTGTGAACGATATCACCATATTTGAGAGTCGCAGAGCCATGTCAATAGCCTCACCTATCCTGTGATACAGAGGGTCAAACCAAGTATTCCGGGATTAAATCGACTGAACAGTATTGGCAATAGACACCTTAACTCTCGGCAGGAATATTGCAGTTGAGAGTCAATCCGCGGGAGAACATTACGAATTGGTACAACGTAATTCTTTTAACTAATACCTTACCTTCCTGGAACATAACCCGCTGCAGCGTTTGTCTTGCTTAGTGCTCACGGAAACAAATTGGTACAGATTTTAGCAGACGGACACCTTACATTTATGTGTCAATAGAAAGATCGTGGGTCAATCCGATGCAAGTACGTTTCCATCCTCTTCGAGAGTCGAACGTCTAAGTCAATAGCATCACTTATTTTACGATTTCGAGAGTCAAATAAGGCATTCCGGGAGTAAATCCTCCGAAGAGTTTTGGTAATAGACAACTTTACTCACTTCAAGCGTATTAAACTCAGGACTCAAACCGTCGGTGAGCATTGCGGATTGATATAGTGTAATACCTTTAACTAATACCTTACCATCCTGGAACCTAACCAGCTGCAGCGAATGCCCTGCTTACTACTCACGGAAATAATCTAGTAGAGATTTTAGCAGACGGCCGCCGTATCTTCATACACCACTAAGAAGATCGAGAGTCAAACCCTCGAGAGTACGATAGCATCTTCATCGAGAGTCGAACGATTAAGTCAATAGGTTACCCTGTCCTGTGATTCCGAGAGTCAAACCAGGTGTTCAGGGAGTATATCCGCTGAACTGTATTGGCAACAGTATTGGCAATGTACAGAGACAAACTGTTGTAGAAGGTTACCTATTCGTTGAGAGTCACACTTCGCATCAAGGGTCTTTCTCTTCTCGAATCAAACCCCCTGTATCGAGAGTATAACTAAGTGTTCAGTGAGGCAAAGTAGTATATATTATAGTGACGGGCACGTTAATTTCATCTTTGAAATATTATGATAGAGGGTCAAACCGTACGAGAACGATACCACCTTCTTTGAGAGTCGAACGGATAAGCCAATATCGACACCTATCCTGTGCTTCCGAGAGTCCAACCACGTGCTCTGGGTGTATATGCCCTGTAGAGTATTGGCAATAGACACCTTAATTCACGGCATGAATATAAAAGTACAGAGGCAATCCATTGTAGAGCGATACCTAATGCAATAATGTCATACTTTTTACAGAAGGGCTTTCCTTCCGAGACGATACCCCGCCGTATCGAGCATAGCGTCAAGCCGTTGTAGAACGTTACCTATTGTTAAAAAGTGTTTCTTTTTACCGAAGGTCTCATATTCCGAGAAGGAAACCCGCAGTATCGAGAGTATTACTTCGTGTATAGGGAAGCAAGTTGGTATACATTTTAGTGTCGGGAACCGTAATTTCATATATGATTCAGAATATCGGCGCTGAATTACTCTTGGAATACCTGGCTTGACACTCGGAATCCCAGGACATGTGGAGCTACTGACGTAACCGTTCGTCTCTCGAAGGAGGCAGCAACGTTCTTGAACAGTTTGACTATCGATTTCCTAATTCCAACATGAAATTAAGGCGCCTGTCACTAAAATGTAGACTAACTTGCTTCCCTGAACAGGAAGTAATACTATCGATGCGGGGGGATATATTTCCGGAAGGTACGGCCTTCGCCGAAATCTTACACTCTATACAAATTCCTTTCGTTCTACGACGGACTGAGTCTGTACTTTAATACTTATACCGTGAAATAGAGTGTGTAAGGCCATACTGTACAGCGTGTTTACCCCAGAATAGCTGGTTTGACTCTCGGAAACACAGGCTATTTGTAGCTATTGACTTAGCCGTTCGGCTCTAAAGATATGTGGTGACGTCCTCGATCAATTTGACCCTCGATCATATAATGCATAGATGAACTTAAGGTGCCCGTCACTAAAATGTTGCCTAATTTGCGACACTGAACAGGAACATGCAATCTCGATACAGCGGGTGAGCTACTCATACTACTACTAATAGGGTGTATAATGCCAATACTGTACTGCGGATTTACTCCCGGCATACATGGTTTGACCTTCGGAATCACAGGATATGTGTAGCTGTTGATTCAGATGTGTGACTCTCGAAGCAGACGATAACCTTCTCGCACAACTTGTCAATTGATATTATTATTCAGATATGAATATAATGTGTCCGTTTGCTAATATGCCTACTAATTTGATCACACGTAAACTAAGATAGGTAATCGCTGCAACGGGTTGCGTTCTCGGATGGTAAAGTATTGTTTATGAAGAATGACTTTGTACCAATTGGTAATGTTCTCCAAAGGTTTGACATGCAACCTTACAATTCATGCCGTGTCGTATGGCGTCTATTGCCAATACCTATCAGCAGATTTAATCCCGGAACACGTTGTTCCACTTTCAGTATCAAACGATAGATGCAGCTATTGTCGTTGTTGTGTGATTCTCAGGAATGGTGGCAACGATCTCGATCGGTTTGACTATCGATTTTGCTATTCATACATGGAAATAAGGTGTCCGTCACCTGAAATGTCTACTAACTTGTTTCCGCGGACTCTAACCAAGACACTTACCACAGCGGGTTTGGTTCCTCGGAAAGCAACGTATTCCGTAAAAAATTTGTCTCTATACGAATAGGTAACGATCTACAACAGTTTGGAGCTCTACTGTAATACTAAAGCCGTGAATTAAGGTGTCCATTATGAACACTGTTCAGCGCATCAGCTTCCGGAATACCTGGTTTGACTCTCGGAATCACGGAATCGGTGAAGCTATTTACTTAGCCGTTCCATACAAAGAGAAGGTGATAACAGTCTCGAACGGATTTCACCATCGATCATGAAATTCAGACATGAAATTGAGGTGCCCGTCTGTAAAATAGATGCTAATTGGTTTCATTGAACAAGAAGATATATCCTCCGTAATGTGGGTTATCTTCTCGGAAGGTAAGGCCGTCGCTACAAAGTTTGACTCTATATCAATACATAATGCTCTACAAAAGTATATCACTGGTCTTTAATATTTATATCATGAAATAGGGTGTGTGATGCCAATACTGTACTGGGGATTTACTCCCGGAATAACTGGTTTGACTCTCGGAATCACAGGATAGGTGAAGCTATTGACTTAACAGTTCGACTCTCCAAGGTGGCGCTTATGTTCTCGAACGGTTTGACCCTCGATGTTCTGATTCACTGTTGAAATTATGGTGCCTGTCGCTGAAAATTATACTAATTTTCTTCTCGAGCCACGAAGTTACACTCTCGATGCAGCGGGTTAGCTTCTCGGATTGTACGATCTTCGATGAAAAGTTTGACTGCATTGTAATAGGTATCAATCTACAACGGTTTGACTCTTGACTTTAATATTTATACCGTGAAGTAGGGTGTATGATGCCAATATTGTTCAGCCGATTTACTCCTGCAATACCGGGTTTCACTCTGGGAATCTCAGGATAGGTGAAGCTATTGACTTAGTTGTGCTGCTCTCAAAGAAGGTGGCTTCGTTCTGGATCGATTTGTCTCTCTACCTTCTAATTCATGCATGAAATTATACTAACTAAACTGAAATGTATAATAGTTTGTAGAAATATGTAGCCATACCTATAGGTAGAGTTATACAGCGGCTTGTCGGCCTGCTTTAATATCCAAACCGTGAATTGAGTTGTCTACTGCTAATTCTGTACATCACACTTACTCCAGGAACATCTGGTTTGCCTTTCGGTGTCACAGGGTATGTGATGCTATTGACTCAGCTGTTGGACTCCCAAAGTAGGTGGGATGGCTCTCGATGGGTTTCACTTTCGATTATTCCGCTCATACAAGAGAATAAGTGGTCCTTCTACTATAATGCCTAATAATTTGAATCCGTGAGAACTAAGCAATGACACTCGCTACAGCGGGATAGGTTCATGGAAGGCAAGGTATCCGGTAAAAGGTTTGTCTTTATAGCAATTAGTAATGTTCTCCATCGGTTGGTCTCTATACTTCAATATTCAAACCGTAAATTAAGGTTGCGATTGCCGATACTCTTCAGCGGATTTATCCCCGGATTACCTGATTTGACACTCGGAATGTAAGGTATCCGGCGAAAAGTATATTGCCATGCCAATAGGTAACGCTCTACATCGGTTTGACACACTACTCTAATACTCATACTGTCAATTAGCGTGTCCATTGGAGATACTGCACTGTGGATCGACTCCAGGAATACCTAGTATGACCATTGGAATCACAGGACAGGTGTAGCTATTGATTCAGCTGTGCGACTCTTGAAGACGATAGTAACGATCTCGCACGGTTTATCACTTGATTTCCCTATTCGTACTTGAAAAGAAGGTGTCCTCGTTCAAAAATGTGTACTAATTTGATCTCATGAATACTGTGCAGGACAATCGGCACAGCGGATTGGTTTCTGGGAAGGAAAGGTATTTGGTATAAAGAATGACTTCGTAGCAATTTATAATAATCACCAACAGTTTGAATCTCTACCTTAATCTTCAGAAAGTGAATTAACGTGACTACTGCCGATAATGTTCAGCTGATTTACTTCTGCAGTACCGGGTTTGACTCTCACAATCACATGGTTAGTGAAGCTAGTGACTTAGATGTGCGAGACCCAAAGATGATGGTAACGTTCTGGAACAGTTTGCCCCTCAATCTACTAATTCATACATGAAACTAAGGTCTCGGACATTCAAATAAACACCAATTTCATTCTCTGAACCTGAAGTTATACTCTCGCTGCAGCCGGTTATTTTTTCGAAGGGTAACGGATTCTGTATGAGGTTTTGACACTGCACCAATAGGTATTGCTATATAACGGCTTGACGGCCTGATTTAATATTCAATCCGTGAATCGTGGTGTCTATTGCCAATTCTGTTCTGTGCATTTACTCGTGGAATTCCTGGTTTGACTCTCGGAAACACAGGATACGCGAAACTATAGACGTAGCCCGTGAACTTTCAAAGGAGGTGGGATCGCTCCCGAACGGTTTGACTGACCATTTTTCAGTTGATACATGAAGATAAAGCTTCCGTCTGTTGTAACGTCTACTAATTTGTTTCCGAGTGCACTATGAATGGCACTGGCTACAGAGGGTTAGAAAGGTAATGTATTCGGTAAAAGCAATGACTATATTCCAATTGGTAATATTCTCCAACGGTTTGTCTATCTACTTTAGTATTCATACCGTGAATGAAGGTGTCAACTGCCAATACTGTACAGCGGATTTGGTTCCGGGATACCTGATTTGGCTCTCGGGAGACTATCCAAGAGAGAGAGAGACTATCCAAGAGGGTGGTAACGTTCTCGAACGATGTGACACTCGATCTTCTGATCCATAGGTGATACGAGTGGCCCGTATTTAAATAGCATATGGATTTTCATCCCTGAACACGAAGTAATACTCTCGATACAGCTGGTTGTCTTCTCGGAAGGTTAGCCCTTCGGTACAAAGTTTTACTCTATACCAGTAAGTATCGTTCTCACAATGTGTGACGCTCTATTTTAATACTCAAAACGCGAAGTAAGGTATCTGTTGCCAATTCTCTAAAGCGTCTTTACTCCCGGCATATCTCGTTTGACTTTCTAAATCACAGGATGTACGAAGCTATTGTCTTAACCGTTCAAATCTCAAAGAAGGTGGTAACTTTCTCGATCTGACTGATCCGTCTATATTCTACTTCATACATGAAGTTAAGGTGCCCGTCGCTGAAATGGAGACCAATTTCTATCTCTAAATACGAAGTTATACTCTCGAAATGACGGGTTAGCTGCGCCGAATGTAAGGCCATCAGTAGCGTGTTTGACATTATACCGATTGGCAACGCGCTAATTCGGCTGCACACTCTGCTTTAATATTCAAATCGTGAACTAAGGTGTCCATTGCCAATACTGTTAAGCGGATTCACTCCCGTAGTACATGCTTGGGCTCTTGGAATCACAGAATTAGTGTAGGGATTGTCTTAAGCGTTCGTCTTTCAATGTGGGTGGTAACGTTCTCGAACGGTTTGACCATCGAGCTTCTAATTCATACATGAAATCGTGGTGCGCGTCACTAAAATGTGTACTAGTTCGTATCACTGAATGCGGCTCTATACTCTCGATACAGCGGGTCAGTTTTTTGATGGGTTAGGCATTCTGTAAGTTATTTAACCCTACAGGAATTGTTAATGTTCCACAAAGGCTTAACGACCTGCCTCAATATTCGAACCCTGTATTGAGCTGTGCATTGCCAATGCTGTTCTGCAGATTTGCTCGCGGAGTAACTAGTTTTGCGCCCGGAATCACAGGATAGGTGAAGAAATCGACTAAGCCGTTCGGCTCTCAAAGAAGGTGGTAACGCACTGGAACAGTTTCCCTCTCGATCTTGTAATCCATACCTGAAATTCAGGTTCCCGTCGCTACAACCTGGTCGTCCAGGAATAAAGCTGCTGAACTGTATCAGCACTGAACCCCTTATGTCACGGTTTGAATATTAAAGAAGAGTGGCCAACCATTTGGCAATGTTACCAATTTGAATAAATACATTCCTTTTACCGAATATCTTACCCTCGAGCAGCTATCCCGCTGCATCGAGAGTAAAACTTCGTGTTCGTAGATGCGAGTTAGTAAGCATTTTAGGCACGGGCATCTAAATTTTATGTATGAAGTATAAATATTGAGGGTCAAACCGTTCCAGGACGTTACAACCTTCTGTGACGATCGAAGGGTTAAGCCTATACTTACACCTATTCTGTGATTCTGAACGTCACACAACGAACTCCGGGACATAATCCGCTGATCAGAATCGGCATTAGACACCATATTTCTTGGCTTGAATATTACAGTTGAGCGCCAAGCCATTTGAAAACATTACCAATATGTATCGAGTAAATCCTTCTACCGAATGACATACATGCTGTGAATCTAGCCCGCTGTATCGAGAATATAACTTCGTAATCATTGGAACAAAGTACTATAAATTTCAGTGACCGGCATCTTAACTTCATGAATGAATTTGAAGATCGAGTGTCAAACCGGTCAAGATCGTTACAACCTTCCTTGAGAATCAAACGCCTATGCCAATAGCTTCACCTACCCTTTGGTTCCGAGAGTCAAATCAGGTATTCCGTGAGTAAATCTGCTGTTCTGTATGGGAATTAAGAACTATATTTCACGGTATAGATATTAAAGTACCCAGTCCAGCCGATGTAGCACGTTTCCTATTGGTATAGAGTCAAACTTTTCAGAAAAGGCCTTACCATCGAGAGGGAAACCCCCTGTATCGAGAGTATAATATCGTGGTCAGAGAAGCAAATTTGTATACATTCTAATGATGGGCACCTCAATTTCATGTATGAAATAGAGGATCGAGTGTCAAACCGATCGAGATCGTTACCAACTTCCTTGGGGGTCGTACGGCTACGTCAGCCGCATCAACTATCCTGTGCTTCAGAGAGTCAAACGTGGGAATCCAAGAGTAAATCCTCTGAAGAGTTTTGGTATTTGTCAGCCTAATTCACGGTTCGAATGATAAAGTAGAGTGTCACACCTTAGTAGAACGCGATCTATACTGATAGAGCCAAATTTTTACCGACGACCATACCATCCGAGAAGCCTAACCCGCTGTAGGGAGTGTATTGTTAAGTGGTCACAGAATTAAAAAAGTAGACATTTTACCAGATGGACAGCTCATTTTCATGTATAAATAGCGAAATCGAGAGATTAACCGTTCCAGAACGGTACCACTTTCTTTGCTAGTCGCGCAGCTACGTCAGCACCATAGCCTATTACGCGTTTCCGTAATTCAAACCAGGCATTCTTGGAGTACGTCCGCTGACAGGTATTGGCAATTAACACCTTAATTAACGGACTGAATGTTAAAGTAGAGCGTCAATCCGTTTGAGAACGCTACCAATTGCTATAAAGTCAAACGTTTTACCGGAGACCTTACTTTCCGGAAAACTACACCGCTGTATCAAGATTATATCGTCGTTGTTAGAGAAACAAATTAGTATTCATTTTAATGGCGGCACCTCAATTTCACGTATGAATTAGAAAGTCGAGAGTCAGACCATTCGAGAAGGTTACCACCTTCCTTGATCGTCGAACTGCTAAGTCAATAGCTACGTCTGCCCTGTGATTCCGATTGTCAAAGTAGGTATACCTGCAATAAATACGCCGTGAATTATTGGCATTGGACACCCTATTTCACGGTATAGACGTCCAAGTACAGAGTCAAACCGTTGTAGAACGTTACATCCATCTTTGAGATTCGAAACGCTGAGTCAATATCTTTACCTATCCAGTGATTCCGAGCGTCAAATCAGGTAATGCGGAAGTAAATGCTCTGAAGAGTATTGGCAATTGACATCTTAATTCACGGTATGAATGTTAATGTAGTGATTCAGACCGACGGAGAATATTACCTGTTGCTACAAATTCAAATGTCTTACCGAAGACCTTATCCTCAGAAAAACTAACCCACCGTATCGAGAGTGTTACTTCGTGTTCAGATATACAAATAACTATATATTTTAGAGGGGGGCACATTAATTTCATGTATAATTAAGACGATCGAGCGTCGAACTGCCTGGCAACGTTACAACGTTCTTTGAGTGCTGGTCGGCTAAGTATGCAGCATATCCTTTTTTGTTATTCCGACATTCAAACAAGGTATTCCGGGAGTAATTCCGCTGGACACCATTGGCAGTGGACACCTTCATTCACGGTTTGAATATTGAAGCACACAGTCAAAATGTTGCAGATCGTTACCTTTTGCTATAGAGCCAAACTTTTTACAGATGGCCATACTAGGACGAATCCCTCTGTATAGAGAGTATAACTGCGTGATCAGCGAAGCAAACTAGTACATACTTTAGTGACGTGCATATCAACTTCATTCGTGCAATAGAAGATCGAGGTTCATACCCTTTGCGAACGTTACCCCCATCTTTCAGGATCGAAAGTCTAAGTCAATAGCTTCGCATATCCTGAGATTCCGAGAATGAAATCAGGCATTCCGGGAGAAATTTCGCCTTACAGAATTGGCAATAGACACATTAATAAGCGTTATGAATATTAAAGTATAGAGCCACACCGTTATTGAACGTTATCTATTGGTACAGGGTCAACCTCTTTTTCGAAGGCCTTACCTTCCGTGAACATGACCAGCTGTATCGAAAGCATAACTTTGTTTTCGGTGAATCAAGGGAGTATACATTTTATTGACCGAATCCTTAATAACGTGTATCAATAAGAGAATAGTGCGTCGTCAGACCGTTCGAGAACGTTATCAGCTCCGATAATCGCACAGCTAAGGCAACAGCTTCACGTATCCTCTGGTTCCCAGAGTCAAATCAGGTATTCCCGGAGTAAATACGCTGTACACTGTTGGCAATAGACACCTTAGTTCACGATATACATATTAACGTACAGGGTCAAACCGTTGTAGAATGTTATATATTAGTACAGTGTAAATCATTTTAACGAAGGCGCCACCTTCCGAGAACCAAACACGCTGTACCGAGAGTACAACTTCGTGTCCAGGGAAACAAATTTGCATACCTTTTAGTGAGGTGCACCTTAGTTTCATGTATGAATTAGAAGATCGATAGGCAAGCTGTCCCAGGACGTTACAAGCATCTTTCAGA
>NIJG01000323.1:60358-145454 GCA_002201625.1 Euglossa dilemma
AGATACCTTAATTTACGGCTCGACTATTAATGTACAGAGTGAAACGGTTGTTGAACGATAGCTATTGCTATAGAGTCCAACTATTTACCGACGGCATTACATTCCGGGAACATCACTCGCTGCATCCAGTGTATAATTCCGTGTTCAAAGATGCAGTATAGTAGACATTTCAGTTACGGACACCCTAACTTCATGCATGAATTAGAAGATCGATGGTCAATCCGCTCGAGAACGTTGCGACCGTTTCTGAAAGGCGAACGGCTTTGTTGCATAGTTTCACCTATCCTGAGATTCCTAGAGTCAAACAACATATTCCGGCAGTAAATCCGCTAAACAGTGTTGGATAGAGACACCATAATTCGCGGTTTGAATAATAAATATAGAGCGTCACACCGTTTCAGAACGTGACCAATTGCTATAAATTCAAAAGTTATATCGAAGACCTTGCACTCCGAAAAATTATCCCGCTGTATTGAGAGTAAGACTTCCTGTTCACTGGAAGAAATTAGTCTTCATTTCAGTGACGGGCACCTTTACGTCATGTACGAATTAGCTGGTCGTTGGTCAAGCATTTCGAGAACGTTACCTCCCTCCTTGAGGATCGGGGGTAAGTCAATTGCTACACATCCTGTGGTTCCGAGAGTCACGCTAAGTACACCAAGAGCAAATCCGATGTACACTATTAGCAACGGACACCATAGGTCACTGTATCAATATTATAGTTGAGCGTCAAGCCGATTGAGAACGATACCAGATGGCATAATGTCAAACGAGTCACCGAAGACGTTAACTACCGAGAACGTAATCCGCTGTATGGACAGTATAACTTCGTGAACATAGATACAAATTAGTAGCCATTATAGTAGCGGACACCATAATTTCATGTATCAATTAGAAGATCCATGGTCAAACCGATCGAGAACGTTACTACCTTCTTTGAGACTCGAACGGCTGTGAAAATAGCTTCACAATCCTGTGATGCCGAGAGTCAAACCAAGCTTTCCGGTAGTAAATCAGCATTTCAGTATTGGCAATATACTCCCTACTTCACCGTCTTAATATTAATGTACTCAGAAGAACCGTTGAAGAAAGCTACCTACCGGTATAGGATCAATCATTTTCCCGTAGGTCTTACCATTCGAGGAGACAATCCGCTTTATCGAGAGTATAACTTCGTGTTCAGAGAAGGAAATTAGTATTCATTTCCGTGACGAGCACCATAATGTCATTATGAGTAAGGACATCGGGTGTCAAAGCGTTCGAGAAAGGTACATCCTTTTGTGTGAGACGAATGGCTATGTTAATAGCCTCGCATATTCTATATTCCGAAAGAGAAACCAGATGTACCGCGAGTAAATGTGAACGTTCACCATTTGCAAAATACACCTCAATTGGCGGATTGAATATTAAAGCAGGCCGTCAAACCCTTGCAGAACATTACCTATTCCTGTTGGGTTAAACTTCTTAGAGAATGCCTTTTTCCTACGAAAAACTGACAGGCTGTTTCGGGAGTGTAACAGCGTGTTGAGAGGAACGAATTAGTTTACATTATAATGACGCGCACCATAATTCCATGCATGAATTAGAAGGTCGACCGTCAAACCATTCGGGAACGTTCCAATCTTCTGTGAGGGACGACCGGATAGGTCATTAGCTTCACCTATTCCGACATTCCAATCATGTATTCCGGGTGTAATTCCTCTCAGATCTATTGGCATTTGACACCCTATTTGACGGTATAAATACTAAAGTGCAGAGTCCAATCGTTGTTGAACGTTACGTATTTCTATAGAGTCAAACTTTTTACCGAAGGCCTTACCATCCGAGAAGATAATCCGCTTTATCGAGAGTATATCTTCGTGATCAGAGGGAGATACTAGTATTCATTTCAGTGACGAGCATCTTATCGTCATGTATGAATCAGAAGATCGAGTGTCAAACTCATAGAGAACGTTACCACCAACTTTGAGGTTCGAACGGCTAAGTCAATGGCTTCACCTATCCAGTCATTCCGAGCGACATACCAGGTGTTCCGGGACTACTCCGCTGAACATTATTCGCAATAGACACCTCCATTCAGTTTATGAATATTAATGTACAGTGTCAAACCGTTGTGGAACGATACATATTGGTACGAAGACATTCTATTTGCCGAAGGTCTTACCTTCCGAGAAGCTAACCCCTTGTATCTATTGTATAGCTTCGTGCTCAGAGAATCACATAAGTATACATTTCAGTCACGGCCACCTTAATGTCATCTATTGACTACTAGAACGCGTGCCATACCTTTCGAGAATGTTACCGCCTTCTTCGACAGTTGTACGGATATGACAGTAACTACACCTGTCCTGTTATTCCGAAAGTCAATCCTGCTATTCCGGAAATAAATCAGCTGAACTGCATTAGCACTAGACACCTTATTTAACCGCTTGAATATTAAAGCAGAGAGCCAAACCATTTGACAAAGTTACTAATTTGTATCAAGTTAAACCTCTTACCGAAAGGCTTACTTGCGGTGAATCTAACCCGCTGTATCGAGAGAAGGAGACCGTATTCAGTGGAACAAGTTACTATAAATCTTAGAGACGGACACCTAAATTTCATGAATGAATTCGACGATCGAGTGTCAAACCGATGGAGAACATTGCCACCTTCTTTGCGAGTAGAACGGCTAAGTCAGTTGGTTCACCCATCCTGTGATTCCGAAGGTCAAACCAGCCATTCCGGGCGTTAATCAGTTGAACAGAATCAGAACTAGACATCTTAATTCGCGGTATGAATATTAAAGTAGAGCGTCAAACCGTTTGAGAGCGATACCAATTTCTATAAAGGCAAACGTTCGAGAGTTTAACTTCGTGTTCAGTAAAAGAAATTAGTACTTATTTCAGTGATGGGAGCCTCTTCATCCTGTATGAGTTAGAAGATCGATGGCAAACCATTGGAGAACGCTGTCACCTTAGTTGAGAATCGGACCGCTTTGTTAATAGCTTCACATATCCTATTATTCCTAGAGCCAAACGAGGTATTACGGTAGTAAATCCGCCGAGGAGTATTGACAGTAGACACCTAAATTCACGGTACGAATATTACACTAGAGGATCGATCCATCGGAGAACATTACAACTTGGTATACAGGCATTCTCTTTACCTTCCTAGAACCCAACGCGCTGTATTGAGATTATAACTTCGTGATCAGAGAAGCAAATTAGTATACACTTTCGTGACGGGCACCTGATTTTTATGTGTGAGTTAGAATATCCAGATACAAGCCGTTGGAGAACGTTACCAACCTCCTTGAGAGTCGCAATGATAAGTAAATAGCGACACCGATCCTGCGATACTGAGAATCAAGCCAGGTATTCCGGAGAATATACGATGAACAGTATTGGTAATTGACACCTTAACTCACGGTATGTATGCTGAAGTAAAGCGTCAATCAGATTGAGAATGCTACCAATTTGTATAAAGTGAAACGATTTACTGAAGGCCATACCCACAGAAAGCCTATCGCGCTGTACCGAGCGTATAACATAGTGTTCAGAGGCACCATGATTTCATGTATGAAATAGCAGATCAAGGGTCAAACGGATCGGGAGCGTTACCACCTTCCTTGAGATTCGAACGGCAAAGTTAATAGTTTCACCTATCCTGGGATCCGGAAAGTCAAACCAGGCATTCCATGAGAATATCCGCTGGATGCTATTTGCAATAGACACAATAATTCACGGTTTCTATATTAAAGTAGACATTCATGCCGATGGAGAACGTTGGAACTGCGAATGGAGTCAAACTATATGTTGAATACATTGCCTTCCGAGAATGTATCCCGTTGTAGCGTGACAATAACATAATGTTCACCTAAACAAATAAGTGGGCGTTGTATGAGATGGGATGCCTTTACTTTGTGTATGAATATGCAGATTGAGAGGCAAACCGTTCGTGAATGTTACCGCATTTCTAGTGAGCCGCTCAGCTAAGTCAATACCTCCACTTATCCTGCGAACCGAGTCTCAAAAAAGGGATTTCGGATGTAAATGCGCTGAACGGTTTTGGCAATGGACACACGAATTCACAGTTTGAATTCAAAGTAGAGCCTCATTCTGTTTAAGAGCGTTACAAATTGGCATAAAGTCGAACGTCTTACTGAGGATCGCACCCTCCGCAAGCATAACTCTCTGAATCGACATTATAACACCGTGCTCAGAAGATGAAATTAATATACATGCTAGTGACGGGCACCTTAATTTCATGCATGAGTTGGATGATCGAGGGTCAAATCGTTCGATAACGACACCACCTTTTTTAGAGTCGAGCGGCTAAGTCAATAGCTTCATCTATCCAGTGATTCGGAGAGTCAATCCAGGTATCCCAGAGGAAATTCGCTGTACAGTTTTGGCAATACACTCCTTAAGTCACGGTTTGAATATTTTAATAGAACGACAAACCGTTTGAGAACGTTATCAATTGTTATAACGTCAAACGCTTTCCCGATGACCATACTCTCCGAAAAACTAACCCGCTGTATCGACAGTATAACTTCGTGGTCCGAGACGCAAATTAGTATCCATTTTGATGTCTGGCACCGTAATTTCATCTATGAAGCAAAAGACCGAGGGTCAAAACGTTGGAAACCGTGGCCACCTACTATGAGCTTCGAACGGTTATGCTGATAGCAGCACCTATCCTACGATTCTCAGAGTCAAATCAGGTATTCCGCGAAAACATCTCTGCTCAGTGTGGGCATTGGGCACCCTACTTCACGGCATAAGTATTAAGGTACAGATCCAAACCGTTTTAGGACGATTCCTATTGTTATGAGGTCAAACTCGTCACAGAAGACCTGACCTTCCTGAAGCTAACCCGCTGTACAGATAGTATAACTTCGTGCTGAGAGGCAATAGATAGTATACAATTCAGTGACGGGCGCCTTATCTTCATGTTCGAATTAACAGCTCGGGGTTCAAGCATTTCGGGATCGATACCGCCCTCTTTGTGGATCGGACGGCTGAGTGAATTGCTACACCGGTCCTGTGATTCCGAACGTCAAACCAGATATTCCTGGAATAAATGTGCTGTACAGAATTGGCAATAGGCACCACAATTCACGGTTTGAATATTAAAATATAGCGTCAAACCTCTTGAGAACGTTACCATCGTCTTGGAGAGTCGAGCGGATAAGTCAATTACTTCACCTATCTTGTGATTCCGTGTGAAAAGCCAGGTATTCTGAGAGTACCCATTGAACAGTATTGGCAACAGGCACCTCAAATCTCGGTTTGAATATTAATGTTGCGCGCGAAACCGTTTGTGAGCGTTAACGATTAGTACAAGGTGAAAGACTTAACCGAAGGCATCACTTTGGACGAACCTAATCCGCTGAATCCTGATTATATCTTCGTGTTGAGACAAACATATTAGTATGCATTTTAGTAATGGGGGCCTTTGTTGCATGTATGTATCAGAAGATCGAGTATCATATGTTTCAGGAACGATGCCGCCTTCTTTGATGGTCCAACGGTTATGCCAATAGATGCACCTACCCGATAATTCGAGAGGCAAACCAGGTATTCCGGAGGTAAGTCCGCTGAATAGCTTTGTCAATGCACAGCTTATTTCACGGAATGAATATTACAGCAGAGCATCAAACCGTTGTAGAGCTTTACCTATTCGTTTAGAGTCAAACCTTTTACGGATGACATTAACTTCCGCGAACCTCACCAGCTTCATCGAGAGCATAAGTTCATGTTTAGAGAATTAAGTTAGTATGCACATTAGTGACGGGCAGATTAATTTCATGTATGAATTACAAGATCGAGTGTTGAACCGTTCGTGATCGTTACCACCATCCTTGCGAGCCGAACGGCTATGTCAATAGCTTCACCTGTACTCCGATTCCGTGACAGAAACCACCTATTCCGGGAGTAAATCCGATGAAGAGTATTGGCAAAAGGTAATTTAATTCGCTGTCTAAATATTAAAGTACAGAGTCAAGCCATGTATAACGCAAACAATTTTTATAAAGACAACCTTTCTACCCGGAGCATTAGCTTCCGTGAAGCTATCCCGTTGTATCGAGAGTATAACTTCGTGTTCAGAGACACAGACTGATATACATTATAATGGCGGCATCACTATATCATGCATGAATTAGATGATTGAAGGTGACTCAGTTCCAGAACGTTACCACCCACTTTGAGATTCGAACGGCTAATACAATAGTTTGACCTATCCTGTGATCCCAAGGGATAAATCAGGTAATCCGCGAGAAAATCTTCCGAACAGTATTGGCAGTAAACACCTTAATTCACGGTTTGAATATTACCGTAGAGCGTCAAACCGTTTGAGAACGATACCAATTGGATTGAAGTCAAACGTTCTACTAATTACATTGACTTCAGAGATCTTATCATGCCGCAGCGAGTGTGTTGCTTATTCTTAACGGAAAGAAATTAGTATGCATTGGAGTAACTGACACCTTAATATCATGTATGAATAGGAAGATCGAGTGCCAATATGTTCGAAAACGTTTCCATCTCGCTTGAGAGACGAGACGCTGCGTCAACAGCTTCACCTGCTCTGAGATGCCGAGAGTCAAGCCCGGTATTCCAGGAACAAATTCGCCGAACAATATTGGCAATAGACACTTATTTCAAGGCATGGATATTAAGGTTGAATGTCAAACCGTCGAAAAACGTTACCAATTTGTATAAAGGTTTGCTGAACTCTTTACTGAACAGCTTACCCTGCGAAAGCCAAATACGGTGTACCGAAATTATAACATGATGTTTAGAGGAACAAATGAGTAAACGCTTTAGTGACTGAGACCATAATCTCATTATGAATAAGAAGATCTAGGGTCAAGCCGTTCGAGAAAGTGACCACATTCTTTGAGATTCGAACGTCTTTGTCACTAGCTGCACCTATTCTATGACACCGAAAGTCACAACGGATATACCGGGTGTAAATTAGCTGAATAGTTTTGGCAATAGGCACCATAATTCTCGGCTTTAATGTCAGAGCTGGCCCTCAAGCCTTTGTAGAAAATTACATATTGGTATAGAGTGAAACTATTTACAGAAGCCTTTCCCTCAGAAATCCTAACTCAGTGCGTCGAGGGTATAACATCGTGTTCAGTGGAACATATTAGTAAACTTGTTAGTCTCGCGCACCTTAATATCATGTATGAATTAGATGGTAAATTGTCAAACCGATTAAGAACGTTTCCTTCTTGTTTGGGAGTCGAAATTCTATGTCAATAGCTTCACCTATCCTGTGATTCCAATGTGATTCCATTGTCAAATCATGTATTCCGGGAATCAATCCGCTGAACAGTATTGGCAATGGACACATTAGTGCACGGTATGGATATTAAAGAAGAGGGTCAGCAATTGCTATAAAGTCAAACGCTTTGCCGAATAGCATACCCGCCGTAAAACTATTCCGCTCTACCGAGAGTACGACTTCGTATTCATAGAAAGATATTAGTATGCATTTCAGTGACGGGCACGTCATCATAATGTATTAATTACGACATCGACGGTCAATCCGTTCGAGAACGTTACCACCTTCTTTCAGAGACGTTCGGCTAAGTCAGTAGCTTCACATATCTTGCGATTCCGAGAATGACACCACGTATTCCGGGAGAAAATCCGCTGTACATGATTCGCATTAGACACATTAATTCACGTTATGAATATTAAAGTACAGGGTCAAGGCGTCCTAAAACGTTACGTGTTGGTATATAGTCATACATTTTACCTAACTCACGGTATCGAGAGCATATATTCGAGTTCAGCGAATCAAAGTTCTATGTATTTTAGTGACGGGCACCATTATTACATGTATAAAGAAGAATGTAGTGCATCAAACCTTTCGAGGACGTAATCATCACTTTGAAAATCGCCCAGCTATGACAAGAGCTACTGCCATCCTGCGAATCCGCAAGCTAAACCAAGTAGTCGGGATGTAAATCCGCTGAACAGTATTGGCAATAGGCACCCTAAAATCTCGGTTTGATATTAAAGTAGATCGTCAAACCGTTGGAGAACGTATCCATCTTTCTGGAGAGACACACGGCTATGTGAATAACTACACACATCCTGTCGTTCCGAGTGTCAAACCACGTATTGCTGGAGTATATCTGCAGACTGCATAGGCAATAGACACCTTAATTCACCGTGTAATTATTAAAGTAGGCCATCAAACTGTCTGAAGACGTTACCAATTGGTATAAAAACAAACATTATTGCGATGACCTTACGCTCGCAGTACCTATCCAGCTGTATCGCGAGTATAATTTCGTGTGCAGAGGCACAAATTAGTACACTTGATACTGACGGCCACTTTAGTGCCATGTATGTATTTGAAGATCGAGAGTCGAGTCATTAGTGATCATTACCAGCTTTTTTGAGGGTCGCAATGATAAGTCAGTAGCGCCACCAATCCAGCGATACTGAGGGTCAAACCATGTATTCCGTGAGTAAATCCGCAGAACAGTATTGGCAATAGAAGCATTAATTCGCGGTACGCATATTAGAGTAGACAGTCAACAAGTTTCAGATCGTTAGTAATTGATGCAACGTCATACCCATTATCGCGTAGCTTACCTTCTTGGGACATATCCCGCTGTACCGTGGGTATATCTCCGTGTCCAGAGAAACAAATTAGTATACATTTTAGTGATGAGCACCATAATTTCAAGCATGAAATAGAAGATCGAGTGTCAAACCGTTCGTAAACTTTACCACCTGTTTGAGAATTGTACGGCTACGTCAATAGCGTCACCTATCCTGTCAAACCGAGAGTCAAACCAGGTATGTTTGGAATATATCCACCAAACAGTATTGGCAAGGGACATCTTAATTCTCGGCAGGAATATTAATGCTGAGAGTCAAACCAGTGGAGAACAATACCAATTGGTAAAAGTCATTCGTTCTAATCAATAACTTACATTCCGAGAACTCAAGCCATCGTAGCGATTGTCATGCTTAGTGCCCACGTAAACAAAATAGTAGACATTATATCATAAGCACACATTATTTTTACATATGAATGCGGAGATCGATTGGCAAAGCGATCCAAAATTTTACCACCTTCTTTGAGAGTCGTACATCTGAGAAGACAGCTTTACCTATCCTCAGATTCCCAGAGTCAAACCAGTTATTCCGGGAATAAATCCGCTCAAAAGTGTTGGCAATAGACACCTTCACACTCGGAATAAATGAGAAAGTAGAGAGCCAAACCGTGGACGAAAAATGGACATGCATATAATGTCACACATTATACCGAATACCTTACCGTCCGAGAATCTAAGACGATGTAGCGTTTGTCTTGCTAAATGTTCACGGAACAAACTAGTGAACATTATAGCAGAAGCACACCTTGTTTTCAAATATGAATTACACAATAGAGTCTCAAACCGTTCGAGATCGTTAGCACCTTCTTCGAGAGTCGAACAGCTGTGATAATAGCTTCACATATATTTAAAGTTCCGACAGTCAATCCTGGTATTCCGGGAGGAAGTCCGCTGCACAGCTCTGGTAATAGACAGCTTAACTCACGATTCGAATATTAAAGTAGAGCGACAAACAGTTAGAGAGCGTTACCAATTGGTATAAAGTCAAATTTTTTTCCGTAGGTCGTACCTTCGCTAGAAACTATCCGTCTTCATCGAGAGTATAACTTCGCTTTCAGAGAAAGAAATTAGTATTTGTTTCAGTGACGGGCACGTTAATTTCATGCAGGAATTAGACGATCAAGGTTCAAACCGTTCTGGGCCGTTACCAACTTTTATCATACGCGAACAGCCACGTCAATAGCTTTACGTATCCTGCGATTCCGAGAGTCAAACCAGGTGTTAATGGAGTCCATCCGCTGTACAGTATTGGTAATGGACCCCTTAATTCACTGTTTGAATATTGTAGTACAGAGTTCAACCCTTGTAGAACATTACCTATCAGTATAATGTCAAAAGTTTTACTGAAAACCTTACCCTCCGAGAACGTAACCCGCTGTATCGATAGTATATCATCGTGGTCAGCGAAGCAAAGTAGTGTAAATTTTTGGGTCGGGCGACATAATTTCCATTATGAATTAGAAGATCGAGTGTCAATCCGTTCGTGAACGTTACCACCTTCCTTGAATGTCGCACTTCTACGTCAATAGCTTCACCTATCCTATGAATCCGGGAGTCGAATCTGGTATTCAGCGAGAATATCTGCTGTTCAATTTGGCCATTAGGCACCCTACTTCGCGGCATAAATATTACAGTACACAGTGAAACCGTTGTGGCACGTTACCTATTGGTATACGCCTACCTATCCGTACGACTTTCCTTCCGAGAAGCTAACCCGCTGTATCGAGAGTATGACTTCGTGGCCAGAGAAGCAAAATGGTATAAACTTTAGCGACAGACAACTTAATTTCATCTATGAATGAGAAGATCGGGGGTTTTACCGCTCGAGAACGTTACCGCCTTCTTCGAGAGACGAACGATTACGTCAGTAGCTCTACATGTCCTGGGATTCCGAGTGTCAAGCCAGGTATTCCAAGAGTAATTCAGCACCGATATTCTGAATCATACATGAAATTACGGTGCCCGACACTAAAATGTATACCAACTTCTTGCCGTTTACTCTACGCAACACACTTATCGCGGCGCGTTAGCTTCTCGGATGATATGGCCTTCGTTAAACAGTATGGCTCTATAGCAGTATGTAACGTTCTATGACGGTTTGACTCTCTAGTTTATTATATATAACTGTTCAGCGTATTTACTCCCGAAATACATGACCTGACTCTTGGAATCACAGGATAGATGAGGCTATTGACCTATCCTTCGACTCCCAAAGAAGGTGGTGTCGTTTTCTAACGGGTTGACACGCTACTTTACTATTTATACATGAAAATGTGGTGCCCGTCTGCTAACACGTTTACTAATATATTTCCGCGAACAGTCAGCATGACACCCACTACAGTGAGTTAGGTTCTCGGAAGGTCAGTTATTCGGAACAAGAATGACATTATACGAATACGTAACATTCTGCAGCGCTTCGACGCTTTACGTTAATAATCAAACCGTGAATGACGGTGCCAATTGCCAGTATTGTTCAGCGGATTTACTCCAGATATACCAGGTGTGACTCTCGGAATCACAGGATTGGTGAAGCTATTGACTTAGCTGTTCGAATCTCATAGAAGGTGGTATCTTTCTCGAACGGTTTGACTCTCGATCTTCTAATTCATACATGATGTTAAGGTGGCCGCCTCTGATGTGAATACTAACTTCTTTCTATCTCTGAATACGAACTTATATTCTCGATGAAAGCGCTGAGGGTCGCGGAAGGTGAGGCCGTCGGTAAAACATTTCACTTTATACACATTGGTATCGTTTTCAGGCGGTTTGAGGCTCAACTGTAATATCCAAAATGTGAATCTTGGTGTCTATTGCCAAAACTCTTCAGCGGACTTACTCCCAGAATACCTGGTTTGACACACCGTATCTCATGACAGGTGAAGCTATTCACTTAGCAGTTCGTCTCTCACAGAAGGTGGTTACGTTGTCGAACGCTTTGAATTTCGATGTTGACCTTTAACAAAAACATGTGGTGTTCGTCCGCTCAAATGTCAACTTATTTATTCCCGTGCAGATTAAGCAGGACTCTCCCCACAGCGGGTTATGTTCTCGGAATGAATGGTATTCTGTAGAAGCAATGACTTTATGAGCATCGGTAATGTTCTCCATTGGTTTGCATCCCTACGTTATATATACCGTGAATTAAGTTGTCTGTTGCCAATAAATTTCAGCGGTCTTACTCCCGGATTACTTGATTTGACTCTCGGAATCACAGGAATTGACTATGCCGTTCTAGCATCAAAGAAGACGGTAACGCTCTCAATCGACTTGGCACGCGATCTTCTGTTTTATACATGAAATTAAGGATACCGTCACTGACTAGTATACAAATCTGATTCTCTGAGCACGAATTTTTACTCTAGCTACAGTGGGTGTTGTTTCTCGGATGGGAAGCCTTTCTGTATAAGCTTCGACTTCATAGCAAGTGATAACGTTCTGGAAGGGTTTGACTCTCGGCATCAATATTCGTGTCGTGAATTAAGATGTCCATTGGTAATACTGCACAGTAGATTGATTCCCGTAATGCCGGGTTTGAGCCACGGAATAACAAGATACATGAAACTATTGAATTAGCCTTACGGTTCTTAAAGAAGGTGGTATCGTTCTCGAACGGCTTGACACTGGATTTTTCTATTCATACATGCAATAATGCTTACCGTCCAGTAAAATATCTACTAATCTGCTATCCTCAGAACTAAGGTAAACAATCTCAAGTTCGGTGTTAGCTCTATTAAGATAAGTTATTCGATAAAGCGTTTGACATTATAGCAGGTGGTGACGTTCTCGAACGGTTCGACGCACTACAATAATATTCCAACCTTGAATTTAGGTGTAAATTGCCATTAATCTTAAGTGGACTTACTCTCCGATTACGTGGAATGTCTCTCGAAATAACGGGGTAACTGAAGCGAGTGACTTAGCTGTGCGACTCCCGAAGATGGTGGAAAAGATCTGAAACAGTCTGCCATTCGATCTACTAATTCATACGTAAAATTAAGGTGGTCGCTACCAAAATGTATGCCAATTCTTTCCCTGAACACGAAGTCATTATCTCGACACAGCGGGTTGGGTTCTCGGAATGTAGAGTATTGGGTAAAGAGGAGGACTTTAAACCATTTGGCAATGTTTTCCGACGGTTTGACTCACAACCTGAATATTCATGCAGAGAAATAAGGTGTATATTGCCAACAGTGTACTAGGCATTTTCTCCCGGAATACCTAGTTTGACTTTCCGAATCACTGTGCAGCTGAAGCTATTGACTTTTCTGGTCATCTCTCACAGAAGGTGGGAACGAACGTTCTCGAAACCTTTGACCCTCGATCTTCGATTTCATTCAGGTAATTAAGGTGCCTGGCACTAAAGCGTATACTCATTTGTTCCCCTGAATACATTGTTACACTCTCAATACAGCGCGTTATGCTTTTGGACGGTAAGGTCATCAATAAAGCGATTGACTTTATACCAACTGGAAACGTTCTCAGTCGGTTTGTCGTTATGCAGTATTATTCAAACCGTGAATCATGGAGTCTATTGCCAACACAATTCAGCGGATTGACTGCCTGAATAACTGGTTTTACTATCCGTACTGCAGGATATGTGAAGCTATTGACTTAGCCGTTCGTCTCTCTCAGTAGGTGGAAACGTTCTCGATCGGTTTGGCCCTCGATCTAGTAATTTATACATGAAATTACGGTGCCCGTGACTGAAATGACTACAAGTTTCTTTCTATGAACACGAAGTTATACTCTCCATGCAGCGGGTGAGATTCGCAGAAGGTAAGGTCACCGGTGAAACTTTTGATATTATAGCAAGTGGTAACGATCACAAACGGTTTGACGCTCTGTTTTAATATCCAAACCGAGTACTAATGTGTTTATTGCCAATTCTGTTCATCGGACTTCCTCCCGGAATACCAGGTTTGACACACCGTATCTCAAGATAGGTGAAGCTATTGACGTAGCCGTTCGTCTCTCACAGAAAGTGGCAACGTTCTCGGGCGGTTTGGAAATCAATCGTCTACTTCATACATGAAGATAATGTGCCCGTTTGTGAAATGAATACTAATTTCTTCCTATGCACGCGAATATATACTCTCGATACGGCGGGGTAGTTCTTCTGAGGGTAATGCATCGGTAAAACGTTTGAATATAAACCAATTGATAAGTCTCAAGCGGTTTGACGCTCTACCGTATTATGCAAACACAGAATTATGGTATCAATTGTCAAAACCGTTCTGTGAACTTACTTCAGGAATACCTGGTTTTACTCTCCGAATTACAGGATATGTGAAGCCATTGACTTAGCTGAGCGACTCTCAAAAATGGTGGTAATGTTCTCGAACTCATTGACTTTCGATTTTGCTATTCATGCATGGAAGCGATTCTCTGAACACGAAGTTATATATCGATTCAGCGGGTTAGCTTCTCCGATGGAAAGGCCTTCTGTAACATGTTTGACTCTATATCAATTCGTTGTGACCAACAACGGCTTGACTATGTATTCTACCATTTATACCGTGAATTGAGGCGTCCGTTCCCAATATGGTGCTGCCGATGTATTCCCAGAATACCTGGTTTCTCTCACGGAATCACAGGGTTTGTGATGTCATTGAACTTGCCGTTTGACTCTCATAGAAAGTCTTAATGGTCTCCCTGGATCTTCCAAGTTGTACATGAACTTAAGGTGACGTAACTAAATAGTATACTGATGTGTTTCCCTAAACATGTAGCTAGACTCTGAATACGGCTGGTAAGGTTCTCGGATGGTATGGTAAGCGGTAAATTGTATGACGATATACCAATTGGTATCGTTCTCAAACGGATTGACTCTCGACTTTAATATCCGTACCGTGATTTAATGTGCCCATTGCAAATACTGTTCAGCGGATTTGCTCCTGGAACACCAGGGTTGACTTTTGGAATCACAAGAAAAGGTGAAGCTATTGACTAAGCCGTGTTAGTCTCAAAGAAGGTGAGAATGTTCTCGAACTGTTTATCCCTCTATCTTCTTATTCGTACATGAAATTAGAATACGCGTCACTAAAATGCATTGTAATTATTTGCGCTGAACACAATGTTTTACCCACGATACAGCGGGTTATGTTCTCGAAAGATGAGGTATCCGGGAAAGATTGTGGCGTTATGCCAATTGGTAACGTTCTCAAACAGTTTGACGCTCTACTTTCCTATTGAAACCGAGAATAAAGGTGTCTGTTGCCAAGACTGTTCAGCGCATTTGCTTCTTGAATACCTGATTTACTTCTGGGAATCACAGGATATGTGCAACTATAGGCTTAGACGTTCGAATTTCAAAGTGGGTGGTAATATTCTCGAATTGCTTGACCATCGATTATTTAATTCATACATGAAATCAAGGTGCCACCACTAAAGTGTATAACAATTTGCTTCTATGAACACGAAGTTATGCTCTCCATTCAGCGGGTTATCTTCTCGGAATGGTAAGGCTGTCGGTAAAAAGGTTTCTCTTTATACAATTTGTTTACGTTATACATGGTTTGACTTTGTACCTTAATATTTATACCTTGAATTATGGTGTGCCTTGCCAATACTATTCAGCGGATTTACTCCCGGAATACAAGGTTGGAGTCTCGGAGTCATAGGCGTCGTGGAAATACTGTCTTAGCTGTGCGGCTCTCAAGAAAGGTGGTAACGCTCTCGAACGGTTTGACTCTCGATCTGCTTCTTCGTATATAAAAGGAAGGTGTCTTATCTGCTACAATGCCCACTTATTTGTTTCGGTGAACATTATGCTAGTCTCTCGCTACAGCGCATTACAGTCTCGCAAGGTAAGGTTTTCGGAAAAAGATTGACTGCATTCCAAGTTGTAACGTTCTCTATCGGGTAAAGTCTCTACTTTAATATCCATACTGTGAAATAAAGTGTCCATTGTCATTACATTACAGCGAATTTGCTCCTGATATACCTGGCGTGACTCTCGAAATCACAGGATAGGTGCAGCTATTTTCTTAGATGTGCGATTCACAAAGACGGTGGTAACATTCGGGAACGGATCGCATCTCGATCTTCTCATTCAGATATGAAAATATGGTGTGCTTCTGCTATAATGTTTACTAATTTGTTTCTGTGAGTACTAAGCATGACAATCGCTACGACAGCTTTAGTTCTCGGAATGTATGGTATAGGATAAAAAGAATGACTTTGTAGTAATTGGTATTGTTCTTCGACGGATTGACTCTCCACATTAATATTCATACCGTGAAGGAAGGTGTCTATGGAAAAACGGTTCAGCGGATTTACTCCCGGAATACCTGATTTGTCTCTCGGAAAGACAGGATGGGTGTAGCTATTGTTATCGCTGTTGTTCTCGCACAGAAGTTGGTTATGTTCCCTAACGGCTTAACAATGGATTCTCCTATGCATTCATGAAATGTGGTAACGTTCTCGAACTGTTTGACACTCAATCTTTATAATTGATACATGAAATTATGGTGCCCGGCGCTAAAAGGTATACTAGTTCACACCTCTGAACTCGCTGTTATACCATCATCGGGTATTTTCTTCGGAAGGTACGGCTTTCGTTAAAACGTTTGACGTTATACCAACTGGTACCACTTTCAAATGGTTTGACGGCCTGCTTTAATATTCAAACCGTGAATTGGGGTGTCTGTTGCCAAAACTGTTCAGCGCGTATACTCCTGGAATATCTGGTTTGACCCTCGGACTCATAGGGTAGGCTATGGTATTGCTTCGACCATTCGACTCTTAAAGATGGTGATTTCGTTCTCGGACTGTTCGACCATCGACATTTTAATTCATACATGCATTTAAGGTTTCCATAACTAAGATGTATGCTAATTTGTTCCTCTGGACGCGATTATATGCCCTCGATACAGCTGGTTAGGTTTCATGGAAGGTAATGCTCTAGGCAAAATGTTTGAGTCTATACCACGTTGTAATGTTGCCCTTCGGGTTGAATCTCTACTTTAATATCCATACCGTGAAATAAGGTGTCTACAGCCAATGCTGTTCAGTGGATTTACACCCGGAACACATGGATTGATTATCGGTAATACAAGCTATTGACATAGACGTTTACTATCAAGGAAGGTGTTAACGTTCTCGAACGGATTGACCGCTCGATACTCTAATTCCTACACGAAATTAAGGTGCCAGTTTCTGAAATGCATACTAATTTGTATCTCTTACTCCGAAATTATACTGTCGAGAGAGCGGATTAGTTTCACGGGGGGTAAGGTCTTCGGCGAAACGTTTGACTTTATACCATGTGGTAGCGGTCTCAATCGGTTTCACACTCCACTTTAATATTCAAACCGCGAATTAAGGGGTCCATTAGCAATAGTATGCAGCTGATATACTCCTGAGATACCTGGTGTGACTCTTGGAATCACAAGCATAGGTGAAGCTATTGTCTATGGTGTGACATTCTCAAGGAAGACGGCAACGTCCTGGAAAGGTTTGCCTCTCGATATGCTCATCCATACATAAAATTAAGGTGCCAGTCACTACAGAGTATACCTATTTGTTTCCGTTTACATTAAGTAACACACTCGATGCAGCGGGTTAGGTTCTCGGTAGGTATGGTAACTGATAAAACGTCTGACCTTGTACATACTGGTATCGTTCTCAAACGGTTTCACGCTCTGCTTTAATATTCAAACCGCTAATTGATGAGTCCATTGCCAATAGTGTATAGCCGATTGACTTTCGGAATACTTGGTTTGACCATAGGAAGATCGGGATACGTGAAGCTGTTGACTTAGCCGTTCGACTCTACGAAAAGTTGGTAATGTTCTCTAACAGTTTGACCATCGGTCTTCGAATCGAAACAGGAAATTAAGATGCACGTCACTGAACTGTATATACTAATGTGTTTCTCTGCATACGAAGTGACACTCTCGATGCAGCTGGTATTGTTCTCGGAAGGTAGGGCCTTCGGCAAAAAGTGTGTCTCAATACCAATTGGTAATGATCTCCTACAGACTGTTGTCCTACTTTAATGTTCCAACCATGAATTATCTTATCAATTGCGTATATAATTCAGCGGATTTTCTCCCGTAATGACTCGTTTCACCCTCGGTATCATAAGGTAGCTGATGCTATTGACTTAGCCGTTCTACTCGCAAGGAAGTTAGTAACGTTCTCGAACAGCTTGACCGCTCGGTCTCCTAATTCATACATGAAATTATGGTGCTCGTCACTAAAATGTAAAATAGTTCGTACCTATGAACACAGTGTTATACTCTCAATAAGGCTGGTCAGATTTTCGGAGGGTAAGGCATTCTCTAGGAAGTTTGACCCTATAGGAGAATGTAATATTCTACTATGGTTTGACGGCCTGCTTCAATATTCAGACCGTGATTTCATGTGCCTATTGCCAATACTGTTCAGCGCACTTACTCCCAGAATAACTCGTTTAACTTTCGGAGTCAAAAGATATGTGAAGCGATTGACTTAGCCGTTCGTCTCCCATATAATGTGGTAACGATTTCGAGCGGATTGACATTCGATCTTCTCATTCACATATAAAAATAAAGTGTGCTTTTGCTATAATGTCTACTAATTTCATTCCGTGGGCTCTAAGCACGGCAATTGCATCGACGGCTTGAGTTCTCGGTATGTAACATATTAGTTAAAAGGTTTGACTTTATACCAATTGGTATTTTTCCCCTATGGTTTGACTCTCGGCCTAAATATTCGAGCCGTTAATCAACGTGTCTATTTCCAATACTGTTTTGGGCATTTATTCCTAGATTACGTGGTCCCAATCTCGCAATCACAGCAGGTGAAGCTATTGACTTAGCTGTTCGTCTCTCGTAGAAGGTTGTAACGTTCCCGATCGGTTTGACAGTCGATTTTTCTATACATACATGGGTATAGGGCTTGCGTATGTTAAAATGGCAAATAATTTGTATCCGTGAACATCAAGTATCACACGCGGTACAGCATGATAGGTTCTCGGTAAGTATGGCAATTAGTAAAAATGCTGACCTTATAGCAATTGCTAATGTTCTCCAACGGTTAAATCCTCTACTTTAATCTTCATATCGCGAGATAAGGTGTTAATTTCAAATACTGTTCATCAGATTGAGTCCCGGAGTACCTGGATTGACTATTGCAATATCAGGATAGGTGAGGCTACTGACATAGCCGATCATCCCGTAAGGAAGATGGGACTGTTTTCGGAAGCTTTTGAGCTTCGATTTTTCTATTCATACATGAAAATAAGGTTTCGGTCTGCAAAAATGTCAACTAATATGTTTCTCTGAGCACTAAGCAAGTCACTCACTGCAGCGGGCTAGGTTCCAGGAAGGTTAGGTACTCGATAAAGGAATTCCTATATAGCAATTCGCAATGCACTCCGTCGGCTTGACTCTTTACATTAATATTCATGCCGTGAATTAAGATGTCTCCTGCCACTAATGGTCGGTGGATTTATTCCAGACGTACCTGGTTTGACTCTCGGTTTGACAGGATAGATGAAGCTATTGGTTTATCCGTTCGACTCTCAAAGAAGGTGGAATCGTTGTCTCACGGTTTTGCTCTCCATGTTGCTATTTATGCATGAAAATGTGGTGCCCATCAGCTAACATGTCTACTAATTTGTTCCGTGAACATTATGCTAGACACTCGCTACTGCGCAACAGGTTCTCGGATGGTAAGGTATTCGGTAAAAAGTATGACTTTATTCGAATAGGTAGCGTACTCCGACGGTTTGACTCACCACTTTAATGTCCAAACCGTGAATTAGTCTGTCTACTGCCAACACCGTTCAGCGGATCTACTTTAGGATTACGTGATTTACCCCTTGGAATCACAGAATACGTGAAGATATTGACTTAGCCCTTCACGTCTCACATAATATGGTAATGTTCACGAACTGCTTGACACACGATCTTCTAATTCATACATGAAATTAATGTGCTCGTTTCCAAAACGTATTCTACTTCGTGTTGCAGAATACGATATTACACTCTGGTTACAGCATGATAGTTCTACAGAGTGTAAAGTCTTCGGTAAAACTTTTGAATTTATAGCAATTCGAAATGTTCTCAAACGGTTTGGCGCTCTGTATTTACTATTCAAACCGCGATTTAAGGTGCCTATTGCCAACACTTCTCGGTGGACTTATTCCCGGAATACCTTGTTTGACTCTCGGAATGATATGTTTGGTGGAGCCATTGACTTATCGATGCGAATCTCAAAATAATTTGTAAAGTTCTCAATTAGATTGACACTCGATCTTCTGATTCATACATTAAATTAAGGTGCGCTTATGTAAATGGATCGTAATGTTTCGCCTGAGCACGAAGATACAATATCGATACAGCGTGTTAGCTTCTGGGAATGTAAGGCAGCTGCTATAAAGTATGACTGGATACCAATACGTAACAGTCTACATAGGTTTGATTCTGGACCTGAATATTTGTACCATTAAATGGGGTGTATGATGCCAATATTTTACAGAGTATTCGCTCCCGGAATACATGGTTTGCCTCTCGGAATCACAGGACCATGAAGATATTGACTTTGCCGTTCGTTTCTCACAGAAGGTTTTCATGATGGCTTTGGCCCTCGGTCCTTTGATTCCTGCATGAAATTATGGTGCTCGTCACTAATATGTATAGTTCGTACCTAGTTCGTACCTCTAAACAGGGTGTTATGCTGCCGATACAGCTGGTCCGTTTTTCGGAAGATAAGGCATTCTATATGTAGTATAACCTTACACGAATGGGTAATGCTCTACAATGGCTAGACGGCCTGCTTTAATATTCAAACGGTGAATCGCGGAGTCCATTGTAAACACTGTACAGCGCATTTGCTCTCGGAATATCTGGTTTAAATTTCGGAATCATAGGATATGTAAAGCTATTCACATAGCCGTTCGTCCTTCAAAGAAGGCGGTAACTTTCTCAAATGGTTTGACACCCGATATTCTGTCTTGAACATGAAATTAAGGTGACTGTCACTAAAATGTATGCCATTTCGTACCTCTGAAAATGCTGCTATACTCTCGATACAGCGGGATAGATGTTCGGGTGATAAGGTCTTCCGTGAAGCGATTGAATCGATACCGATTGGTAACGTTCTCCCTCGTTTTGACGATCGATCTTCTCATTCATAGATGAAATTACCTCGCCCGACTCTAAAATTTACACTATTTTGCTTCGCTGGCCACGAAGTTATACTCTCTATACAGCGGATTAGCCTCTCGGACGGTGCGACCTTCAGTAAAGCATTTGACTTTATACCTTTTTCTAGCTTTCTCAATTGACGCTCATTTCGATTGACACTCTGCCTTAATATTCAAGCCGCGTATTATGGTGTCTATTGCCAATACTCCACATGGCATTTCATCCCGATATGCCTGGTTTGAATGTAGGATTCACAGGACAGGTGATGCTAATGACATAGCCGTTCGATTCCCAACGATGGAGGTAACGTTCTCGAACTGTTTGTCACTTGATATTCTAATTCATACATGAAATTGAGGTGCCCATCACTGAAATGTATTCTAATTTCTTTCTCTGAACACGAAGTTATATTCTCGATGTAGCGGGTGAGGTTTGCGGAAGGAAAGGTTGTCGGTGAAAAGTATGACTTTATACGAATACGTAACGTTCTGCAACGCTTTGACGCATTACGATGATAATCAAACCGTAAAGTAGGGTGTCTATGGCCAATACTGTTCACCGTACTTATTCCCGGAATACCTGGTTTTTTTTCTCAGAGTCATAGGATTGGTGAAACTGTGGAATGAGCCGTTCGACCTACAAAGATGGTGGCAACGTTCTTGAAGGCTTTAACTTTCGGACTTGCTTCTCGTGCATGAAAATATGGTTGTCCGTTTGCTAAAATAGCCATTAATTAGTTTCCGTCAGCAACGAGCATGGCGCTCTCTACAGCGTGATAATATTCGCGACAAGTAAGGTATTCGGTAAATAGAATGTCATTATTCGATTTGGTTGTGACCTCCAAACCGTTGTCGCTATTCATTAGTATTCAATGCGAGAATTATGGGGACTATTGCCAATAATGTTCAGCGGGATCACTCTTGGAATAATTGCTTTGGCTCTCGGAACAACAGGACAGGTGCAGCTATTGACATAGCCGTTCGATCCTGGATGAAGGTAGTAACGTTCTGGAAAGGTTTGATCCTCGTCTTTCTATTTCACATATTAAATTAAGGTGCCCGTGGTTAGAGTGCCTACTAATTCCCATCTACGAACACGAAGATGTACTCTCGATACAGGCGGTTGGTTTCTCGAAGGTAAGGCATTCGGTAAAAAGAGTGAATACATACAAATTGGTATCGCTCCCAAATGATTTGGCGCTCTACATTATAATCAAACCGTGATATAAGGTGTTTAGTGCCATAGTAGTTCGGCGGATTTATTTCCGGAATACCAAGTTTAACTTTCGGATACACAGGATAGGTGAAGCAATAGACTTAGCTGCCCGGCTCTCAAAGACGGTGGTAGCGTTCTCGAACGCTTTGACACTCGCTCTTCTTATTCATAATGAAATTAAGAACCCCGTCACTAAAGGTTTACCAATTTCTTCCTCTGAACACGAAGTTACACTCTCGATACAGCGGAATAATTTTTAGGAATGACCTGCCTTCGGTGAAAGGTTAGACACTATCCCAATGAGTAGCGATGTACAACTACGTGAACCGGTACTTTAATATTATCAACGGCAAGTAGGGTCTTTAATGCCGATACTGTACAGCGGATTAAGTCCCGGAATACCTGGTTTGACTCTGGGAATCATAGGATAGGTGAAGCTATTTTCTAAGATGTGCGATTCTCAAAGTAGGTGGTAACGTTTTCGAGCGGATTGACATTCGATCTTCTCATTCACATATAAAAATAAAGTGTGCTTTTGCTATAATGTCTACTAATTTCTTTCCGTGGGCTCTAAGCATGGCAATTGCATCGACGGCTTGAGTTCTCGGTATGTAACATATTAGTTAAAAGGTTTGACTTTATACCAATTGGTATTTTTCCCCTATGGTTTGACTCTCGGCCTTAATATTCGAGCCGTTAATCAACGTGTCTATTTCCAATACTGTTTTGGGCATTTATTCCTAGATTACGTGGTCCCAATCTCGCAATCACAGCAGGTGAAGCTATTGACTTAGCCGTCCTACATTTAAAGAAGGTGGTAACGTTCTCGAATGGGATGACCTTCGACCTTCTGATTAATAATTGAAATTAAAATACTCGACAGAAAAATGTACATTAATATGCTTCTCTGAACACGAAGATATATTCTCTATACCGCGGGATTATCTTCCCCGAATGTAAAGCTTTCTGTAAAATGATTGTCTCTATTGCAATACGTAACGTTGTGTAACCGCTAGACTCTTTACTTTAGTATTCATACCGTGAATTAAGGTATCCATTGCCAATACTGTTCAGCGGATTTACTCCTGAAATGACAGGCTTGACTCTCGAGTCACAACTTCCGTTGAAGCTGTTGACTATTAAGATCGATTCTAAATGTAGGTGGTAATGATATCGAACGGTTCGACACTCGATCTTCTAATTCATGCATGAAATTAAGGTGCTGATCACTTAAATGTATATTAGTTTGTACCTCCGAACTCGGTGTTATACTTTCGATACAGCGCATCAGTTTCCCAGAGGGTAAGGAATTCTGCAAGAAGTTTGACCCTACACGAATAGGTAGTGTTCAACAACGGCTTGACGGCAAACCGTGAATGGAGATGTCTATTGCTAATACTGTTCAGCAGGTTTACACTTGAAATACGTGGTTGGACCCTCGGAATCACAGGATAGCTGAAGCTATTGGTTTATCCGTTCAATCCTCAAAGATGGAGTTAACGTTCTCGAACAGATTGACACACCATCCTTATTATTGCTACATGACAATAAGGTGCCCGACACTGAAATACATACGAATTTGCTTCTTCGAACACGAAGTTCTACTCTGCATACAGCGGGTTACCTTGTCCAAGACATGGCTATCTGTGAAGTGTTTGACACTGTACCAATACGTAATGATGACGTACGACGGTTTCAATCTGTACTTTAATATTTATACCGTTCTATAGGGTGTATAATGCCAATACTGTATTACGGACTCACTTCCGGTATACCTGGTATGCCTCTCGGAATCGCAGGAATGGTGAAGCTATTGAATCGGCCGTTCGTCTCTCATATATGGAGGCAACGTTCTCGAGCGGTTTGGCCGTCAAGCTTCTAATTCATACATGCAGTGAAGGTGCCAGTCACTGAAATGAGTACTAATTTCTTCCTTTGAACAGGAAGATATACTTTCATTACAACCGGTTAGTTTTTCGGAGAGTAACGACTTCGGTAAAACTTTTGAATTTATAGCAATTCGTAACGTTCTCAAACGGTTTGGCGCTCTGTATTTACTATTCAAACCGCGATTTAAGGTGCCTATTGTCAACACTTCTCGGTGGATTTATTCCCGGAATATCTGGTTTGACTCTCGGAATGATATGTTTGGTGGAGCTATTGACTTATCTGTGCGACTCTCAAAGATGGTGGTAACGATCTTGAACGGTTTGACCCCCGATATTCTAATCCATACATGAAATTAAGGTGTCCCATCTGTTACAAATGCCAACATATTTGTTTAGGTGAACATGTTATTAGTATATCGCCACAGCGCTGTACGTTCTGGCAAGGCAAGGTATTTAGGAAAAAGTTTGACTCTATTCCAAGGTGTATCGTCTTCCAACGACATGAATGTTTACATTAATATGCATACCGTGAAATAAGGTGCCTACTGCCAATACCTTTCGGCGCACTTACACCCAGAATTCCTGGTTTGATTCGCGGAAACACAAGATAGGTGAATCTATTGACTTATCCGTTTGACTCTCAAAGAAGTTGGCAACGTTTTCGATCGGTCTGGCACTTTATCTGCTTACTCATACATGAAATAAAGGTGCCCACCACTAAAATGTAATCTGATTTATTTCTTTGAACACGGAGTTATGCCCTGTATGCAGCGGGTTATTTTCCCCGAAGGTAAGGTATGCGTTAAAGATTATGACGTCATAACAATTCGCCGATTTAACACTCAACTTTAATATTTCAGCCCAGAAATAAGATGTCGATTGCCAATGGTGTACAGCTTATTGATGCCCGGAATACCTGGTCAGACATTGGGAGTCACAGGCTGGGGAATCCATTGACTGAGCCGTTCGCCTAATGAGAAAGGTAGAAACGTTTTCGGACAGTTTGACCTTCGATACTCCCATTCATAAATGAAAGTAAAGTATGCGTTTGTTACGATGTCTACCAATTTGTTTCATTGAACACTAGTAACGATACTTGCTACAGCGGATTAGGTTCTCGGAGGGTAATGTGTCCGGTATAAATTCGTCCTGATTACAACTGGTAACGCTCTCCAACGGTTTGACTGTGTAGTTTAATATTCATACCGTGCATTAAGATGTGCATTGCTAATACTGTTCGGCGGATTTACTCCAGGTATAACTGATTTGACTCTCGGAATCACATGATGAGTGATGCCATTGACTTATCTGTGCGAATCTCAAAATAATTTGTAAAGTTCTCGATTAGTTTGACACTCGATCTTCTGATTCATACATTAAATTAAGGTGCGCTTATGTAAATGGATCGTAATTTTTCGTCTGAGCACGATGATACAATATCGATACAGCGTGTTAGCTTCTGGGAATGTAAAGCCGTTGCTATAAAGTATGACTCGATACCAATGCGTAACAGTCTACATAGATTTTATTCTGGACCAGAATATTTATACCATCAAATGGGGTGTATGATGACAATATTGTACAGCGGATTTACTCCCGGAATACATGGTTTGCCGCTCCGAATCACAGGAACAAGGAGCTATTGACATAGCCGTTCGTCCCTCACAGATGGTTGTAACATTCTTGAAGGCTTTGACACTCGGTCCATTGATTCCCGCATGAAATAATGTCGCCCGACATTAAAATTTACACCATTTTGCTTCGCTGACTACGAAGTTATACTCCCGATGCAGCGGATTAGCTTCTCGGACAGTGCGGCCTTCAGTGAAACGTTTGACTTTATACCATTTGCTAGCTTTCACAAACGTATTGACGCTCTACCTTAATATTCATGGCGTGAATTATGGTATATATTACCAATAATCTTCAGCGGATTTACTCCCGGATTACCTGATTTGACTCTCGGAATCACAGGATAGGTGAAGCTACTGACTTATCCGTACAGCCCACAAAGAAGCCGATAACGATATCGAAAGGTTTGACACTCGATCTTCTAATTCATGCATGATATTCAGGTGCCCGTCACTGAAATGAATACTAACTCCTTTCTCTGAACACGAAGCTTTACTATAGATACAACGAGTTAGCTTCCCTGAAGGTAAGACCTTCGGATAATACGATGTCTTCATAACAATATGCATCGTTCCACAACGGTTTGAAACTGTACTTCAGTTTTCATAATCTGAATGAACGTGTCTTTTGCCTGATCCTGATCGGCTTGACCCTCGGTCATTTAATTCGTGCATGAAGTAAAGGTGCCCGCCACTATAATTTATGGTAATTCGTTTCCCTGTACATGAGGTTACACTGACCATGCTACTAAATTGCTCCCCGGATGGTAAGGCCCTCGGTTCAAATTTGACACGATATGAATAGGTAACGTTATACAAAGCATTGGCTCTGTACTCTAATAATTATACCGTGAAACAATGTGCCTAATGCCCACACTGATCAGCTGATTTCTCCCGGAATACCTGGTTTAGCTCTTGGTATCACAGTATGGATGAATCTATTGACTCAGGCGTTCTATTCTCGGAGAAGGTGGTAACGTTCTCGAATGGTTTAACTTTCGATTTTGCTACTCGTGCATGAAAACACGGTATCCGTCTGCTGAGAATGTCCACTAATTAGTTTCCATCATCAACGAGCATGGCGCTCACTACAGCGGGTTATTATTCTCGGCAAGTAAGGTATTCGGTAAATAGAATGTCATTATTCGATTTGGTTACGACCTCCGAAGGTTTGCCGCTCCACATTGGCATTCAAAGCTAGAATTAAGGGGTCTATTACCAATAATGTACAGCGGGTTCACTCTCTGAATAATTGCTTTGGCCCTCGGAACCACTGGACAGGTGAAGCTATTGACTTAGCCCTTCGATCCTCGATGAAGGTAGTAACGTTCTGGAATGGCATGAACCTCGTCTGTATATTTCATATACTAAGTTAAGGTGCCCGCGATTAAAATGCCCACTAATTCTCTTCTCCGGACAGGAAGTTGTACTCTCGATACAGGGGGTTAGTTTCTCGAAGGTAAGACATTCGGTAAAAAGAATGAATACATACCAATTGGTAACGTTCCGCAATGATTTTGGCGCTCTACATTATAATCAAACCGTGATATAAAGTGATTAGTGCCAAAGTAGTTCGTCGGATTTATTCCCGGAATACCAAGTTTAACATTCAGAATCACAGGATAGGTGAAGCAACAGACTTAGCCGTTCTACTCGCAATGAAAGAGACAATGTTCTCGAACGGGTTGACTGTCGATCTTCTAATTCATACATGAAGCTAAGGTGGTTCGTGACTGAAATGAGCACTAACTTTTTATTTCACTGAGCACGAAGTTGTAATCTCGAAGCGGCCAGTTTGCTCCTCCGATGGTAAGGCCATCGGTAAAGTGTTTCACTTTATAGCAATTGGTAATGCTTTCAAATGTTGTGACGCATTACTTTTTTGTTCATACCGTGAATTAAGGAGTCTACTGCCAATACTGTTCGGCGGATTTACTCTAGTAGTACCTGGATTGACACTCCAAATCACAAGATAGGTGAAGTTATTGCCTTATCCGTCCGACACTCAAACAGGGTGGTAACGATCACTAACGGTTTGGCGCTCTATTTTAATATTCAATTCGTTAATTTAGGTTCCCATTACCAATACTGTGCAGCGGATTTACTCCCGGAGTACCTGGTTTGTCTCTCGGAATCACAGGATAGATGAAGCCGTTGATGTAGCTATTCGTCTCTCACAGAAGGTGGCGACGTTCTCGAACGGATTGACCCTTGACTTTCTAATTCATAAATGATGTTACCGTGCCCGTCACTGTCATGAAGACTACTTTCTTTCTCTGAACACGAAGTTATACTCTCGATGCAGCGGGTTAGTTTTTCGGAGTGTATGGTCTACGGTGAAGCGTGAAACTTCATAGTAATTGGCAACGTTTTCAAACGCTTTACACTCCATTTTAATATTCGCTCCTCGAATTAAGGTATCTATTTCCAATTTACTCTCGGATTACCTAGTCTCACTCTGGGAATCACAGCATTGGTGGAGCCATTGACTTATCCGGTCGACTCTCAAAGAGGAGGGTAACCTTCTCGAGCGGTTTGACCGCTCGATTTTCTAATTCATACATGGATTTAGGGTGCCCGTCCCTAAAATATATACTAATTCGCTTCTGAGAGCAGGGTGTAATGCCCTCGTTATAGCGCGATAGCTTGTCAGGTGGTACGGCCTTCGGTAAAAGGTTGAACTTATACGAATGGGTATCGTTCTACAACGGTTTGACTCTGTAGTTTTATATGTATTCCGTGAAATAGGGTGTCTATAACTAATACTGTTCAGTGCATTCACCCCCGGTATACCTGGTTTGACACTCGGAATGACATGTTAGGTGGAGCTACTGACTAATCCGTGCAACACTCAAAGAAGGTGGTAACGTTCTGGAACGGTTTGGCGCCCGATATTCAAATCCATGTATGAAATTGAGGTGTTCCATGTGTTACAAATGCCCACATATTTGATTAGGGGAATATTATGTTCTTATATCGCTACAGCGCGATACGTTCTCGCAAGGCAAGGCTTTCGGCAAAAAGTTTGACTCCATTCCAGGTTGTAACGTCCTACATCGGCTTGAGTTTCCACTGTAATATCCGTACAGAGAAATTAATTGTCTATTGCCATTGCACTACAGTGGATTTACTCCAGATTTACCTAGTATGACGCTCGTAATCACAGGATAGGTGAAGCTGTTTTCTTAGACTCTCTACTCTGAAATGGGATGGTAACGTTCCCGAACGGTTTGACGCTAGACATTCTTATTCATACGTGGAATTAAGGTGGCCGTCACTAAAGCGTATACTAGTTTACATATCTGAACACGAAGTTATACTCCCGATACAGCGGGTTTGTTTTTCGGGGGTAAGTCATTCTGTACGAAGTTCGTCCCTACGCCTATAGGTATTCTTATACAACGGCTTGCCGCTCTGTATCAATGTTCATACCCTGAATTAATGCGTTCATTGCCAATTCCGCACAGCGCAGTCACTAGGGGAATACCTGGTTTAGCTCTAAGGATAAGAGGATGGGTGAAGCTAATGATTTCGCCGCTCGTGTCATGTAGAAGGCGGTAATGTTGTCGAACGGTTTCACCCTCGAACTTCTAATTCATACATGAAGGTATGGTGCCCACCACTGAAATGAATACTAAATTCATTCGCTGAAAACGGAGTTATACTCTTCATGAAACAGGTGGGGATCGCGGAAGGTTAAGTCTCCGGTAAAACGATTGACATTATATTCATTGGTAACGTTCTCAAACGGTATGACGCTCTGTTTTAATATTTAAACCGTGTATGAAGGTGTCTATACTCATTACTGATCAGCGGATTTATTCCAGGGATAGCTGTTACGATTGTCGGAAACAGAGGATATCACGAATCCATTCACTTATCCGCTCGAACCACAAAGAGTGTGGTAACGTTGTCGAAATACTTGACACACGATCTTCTAATTTATATATGAAGTTAAGGTGTCCGACACTGGCATGAAAACTATTTTCTTTTTATGAACACGAACTTATACTCTCGATGAAGCCGGTGAGGTTCGCGGAAGGTAAGGCCTTCGATAAAACGTTAGACTTTATACCAATTGGTATAAAGTAAAGCTTGACCCTTTACTTCGACATTCAAACCGTGAATTAAGATGTCCATTGCCAATACTTTCAAGCCGATTTACTCCCGGAGTAACTAGTTTGACTCTCGAAATCTTAGGACAGGTGGATGCAATTCCCTTAGCCGTTCGATTCTCACTGGAGGTGGTAACGGTCTCGATCTGTTCGTTCGATCGATTAAGGTACCTGTCACTAATGTATATACGAATTGGTTTCTCAGAACACGTGGTTATACTCTCGATACACCGGGTGAGGTTCGCGGAAATTAGGGCCTTAGGTATAAAGTTTTTCTCTACCAATGGATAACCCTCTACAAGTGTCAGACATTCTACATTGCCAACACTATTGCCAATTCTGATCAGCGGATTTCCTCCCGGACAACCCGGCTTGAATCTCGGAATCATAGGATAGGTGAAGCAATTGACATAGCCGTTCGACTCGCAGAGAAGATGGTATCGATAATGAACGGTTTGACAACGATCTTCTAATTCATATATGAAATTAAGGTGCTCGTCACTAAAATGTCTAATAATTTGCTCCTCTGAACACGAAGCAACATACTCGATACTTTTCATCTCGCAAGGTACGGCCTTCGGTAAAGTGTTTGACTCTATTCCAAATACGTAACGGTCCACAACGGCTTGATTCTGCACTTTAATATTTATACCCTGAAATATGGTGCCTAATGCCAATAAGGTACAGCGGATTTGCTTCCGGCATACCTGGTTTGACAGCATTGAAGCAAACGGAAGCCATATATTCATGTATGAATACAAAAATCGATAGTCAAACCATTCGTGAACGCGACCACCTTCTTTGAGAATCGAACGGCGAAGACAATAGCTTCACCCATCCTGAGATTCATAGAGCTGAACCCGCTATTCCATGAGCGAATCGGCTGAACAGTTTTGGCAGTATACACCTTAATTCACGATTTGAATATTAAAGGAGAGCGTCAAACCGCTTGAGAGCGTTACTAAGTGGTATAAAGTCAAAAACTTTATCGATGGCCTTACATTCGGAGAGGCTAACCAGCGGTTTCGAGAGTATGACATTGTCATCAGAGGGAGAATTAGTGATTTCAGTGACGGCACCATAAATTCATGCATGAATTGTAATAACGACCGTCAATCCGTACGAGGACCGTTACCAACCTCTTTGAGGGCCGAACGGCGTGTTCAATAGATTCACCTATCCTGCGATTCTGAGAGTCAAATTTGGTAATCAGAGTGTGAAATGCTTAAGTGTATTGGAAATTAGTACCTTAATTCACGGTATGAATATTAATGTAGGGAGTCAAACCGTCGGAGAATATTACCAGCTGCTATAAAGTCAAACGTTTTAACGAAGGCTGTTACTTCCGCGAACCTCACCCGCTTCATCGAGAGTGTAACTCTGTGATCAGAGGATAAAATTCGTAAAATTTCAGTGACGGGGGACAAAATGTCATATTGAATATGGGGATCGCGGATCAAACAGTTCAAGAACGTTGCCACGATCTGTGGCATACGAACGGCGAAGACAGTGGTTTCTCGTATTCTGCTATTCCGCTAGTTAAGCCTGGTATTCCAGGAACAAAATCCGCTGTACAGGAATGGCAAGAGGTACGTTATTTCGCGGAGTGAATGTCCAAATAGAGAGTCATAGCGTGTGAGAACAATACTAATTACTTTACAGGCTAACGTTCCACCGAATGCCTTAACGACCGAGACGCTAACTTGCCGTATCGAGGGCATATCTTCGAGTACTAAGACAGAAACAAGTATACAATGCAGTGACGCGCATCTTAATTTCATGCATAACTTAGACGATCGAGTGACAAACCTTTCGACATCGTTACCATCTTCTGTGAGCGAGCAGCTGCCGTGTCAATGGCATCACCTATCCTGTGTTTCCGAGAGTTAAACCAGGTATTCCGGGAGTAGTTCGGCTCTGCACTATTGGCATAAGACACCCTATTTGATGGTATTAAAATTAACGTGCAGAGTCCAACCGTTGTCGATCGATACGTATTGGTATAGAGTCAAAATTTTACGGAAGGTCTTACCATCCGAGAAGATAGTCCGCAGTATCGAGAGTATAACTTCGTGTCCAGAGAAGCAAATTAATGTACATCTTAGTGACGAGCATCTTAAATTCATGTATGAATTTGAAGATTCGAGGGTCAAACCGTTCGAGAATGTTCCCACCTTTTGTGAGCGATGAACGTCTAAGTGAAGCAGTTCACCACGTTACCACGTTTTGTGAGAGACGAACGGCTGAGTCAATAGCTCCAGCAATCCTAAGATTCTGAGAGACCAATCGGGTACCCGGGAGTAAATCTGCTGAGGTGTATTGGCAACAGAATGCTTAATTCACGGTAAATCTATTTACGTTCTGAGTCAAATCACCAGAGGACGTTATCAATTAAAACAAAGTAATTCATTTTACCCAATACCATACCATCCAAGAACCTATCCCGCTCAAGCGAGAGTCCAGCTTAGTGATCACAGAAACAAATGAGTAGACATTTCAACAGACAGACACGTCTATTTCACGTTTGGATATCAAAATCGTGAGTCAAACTCTTCGAGAACGTTAGCATCTTTCTTGGGAGTCATACTCATAAGTCAATAGATTCACCAACCCTCTTATTCCGGGAGCGAGAAGAGGAATTCCGAGAGTCTATCCGCAGTATAGTATTGGCAGTAGTCGCCGTAATTTACGATATAAATAGTAATATACAGATTCAAGTCATCGTAGAATGATACCTACTGGTATAGTGTCAAACATTTGACCGGATTCCTTATCCTCCAAAAAACCTATACCGCGGCAAAGAGTGACTTGCTTAGTGCTGAAGGATACAAATTAGTAGACACTTTAGCAGATGGACACTTTAATTGCATGTATCAGTAGGAAGATGGTGGTTCAAGTCCTCCGAAAATGTTACCACCTCTTTTGACAGTTGCGTATGGCTAAGGCAATAGCGTCACCTTTCCTGTGATTTCGAGAGACAAACCATGTATTCCAGAAGTAAATCCGCCGAACAGTATTGGCAATAAAAGCCTTAATTCAAGGCTTGAATTTTAAAGTTGAGCGTCAATCCGTTTGAGATCGTTACAAATTGGTATAAAGTCAAACGTTTAAATGAAGATCTTACCTTCCGTAAAACAAACCCGCTGTATCGAAAGCGTAACTTCTGGTTCAGATAGGCTAATTAGTGAGCATTTTAGTCATGCGGGCCTTAATTTTACGTATATATTAGAAGACCGAGTACCAAATGGATCGGGAACGTTGCCGCTTTCTTTGAGGATCAAACAGATAATTCAAAAGATTCACCAATCTTGTGATGCCTCGAGTCAAACCAGGCATTCCGAGAGTAAATCCGCTGTACACTATTGTCCTTATACCCTATTGCACGTTATTAATGTTAAAGTACTGGCTCAAACCGTTGTAACACCTAACCTATTTGCATAGAGTCAAACATTTGAACGAAAAATTTGCCTACGGTGAATCTAACCCGCTGTATCGAGACTATATGGTCGTGATCAGTAGAACAAATTACTATAAATTTTAGTGCCGAGAACCTGAATTCCAGGAATGAAGTAAATAATCGAGTGTCACTCTGTTCGACAATGATGCAACATTGTGAGAGCGGGACGAACGGCTAAGTCAATAGCTTCACCCATCCTGTGATTCGGATAGACAAACCAGGTATTCCCGGAGTAAGTCCGCTGAACAGTACTGGAAATAGACGCCACAATTCACGGGTTCAATATTACAGTACATCATCACACCGTTGTACAACGTCACGTATTGGAATAGAGTCAAACTTTTTACCGAAGACCTTAACTTCCGAGAAGCTATCCCGCTGTATCCACAGTTATACTTGGTGCTCAGAGACGCATATTAGAATACATTTTAGTATCTGTCATCTTAATTTCATGTATCATTTAGAAGGTCGAGGGTCAGACCGTTCGAGAACGCTACCACCATACTTGAGAATCGAACCGCTTTGCTAATAATTTCACATATCTCATAATTTCTAGAGTCGAACCAGGTATTCTGGGCGTAAATTCGATGAACAGTAATGACATTCGACACCTTAATCCACGGTTGGAGTATTAAAATAGGGCGAAAAACCGTTCGAGATCGTTACCAGTTTTGTACAAAATCAAACGATTTACTGAAGGCATTACACTCCGGAAGCCTATCCCTGTGTATCCAGGGTGTAACATCGTGTTCACTGGAACAAATTAGTAAACGTTGTAGTGATGGGCACCTTAACATCATGTACAAATATCAACATCGATCGTCAAATCATTCGAGAACATTACCAACTTTCTCGAGCGTCGTACAGCTAAGTCAATACCTTCGCACGTCCTGTGATTCCAACAGTCAAACCAGATATTCCTGGAATAAATCGGCTGCACAGAATTGCCAATAGACACATTAATTCCTGGTTTGAATATTAATGCAGGCCGCCATGCCGATGTATAATAATACCTATAGGCGTAGGGTCAAAGTTCATACTGAATACCTTACCCTCCGAAAAAGTAACCCGCTGTATCGAGAGTATAACGCCGTATTCAGAGGCACAAACTAGTATACATTTTAGTGACGAGCACCATGATAGCATGCACGAATTAGAAGATCGAAGGTTATACCTTTCGAGATCGTTAGCACCTTCTTTAAGAGTCGCACACCTAAGTCAATAGCGTCACACATCCTTTGTTACCGTGAGTCAAACGAGGTATTGCGGGATTAAATCCACTGAACAGTACTGGCAATAGACACCTCAATTCACGATAAGAATATTAATGCTGAGAGATCGTTTCCAATTTGTATAAAGTCAAACGTTTTATTGATTACCTTTCCGTTGTGTCGCCAGCCAAAATTCTGCCAACACATCACCGCGTGTGACAGTCAAAATCTAGCCTACGCATCACGGGAAACCGCCTAGACAAAAACCGAAAACAAATTAGCCATAATTCAGACATAGAATTACCGGAAACCGCCTAGATATCAACCGTAGCAAAATCAGCCATTACATGCCAATACATGACCTCAAGCAGCCTACTCAACCAGAAAATTATAGTATAAAATCCGAGCACAAACGAATAAATCAATTCTGCATTACACCTCAAACAGAACGTTTCTACAATCCTATCCTGAAAACCTACGTTATATGTTTAAAACTATTCAATATCTGAATTACACTTATTGTACGGACTAAGTATTAATATATGAAACCTAGTTTCTTCTAGAAAGGATATCTCCGACCAAGGTTGATGAGCCGTCCATTTATATTTTGTTTTAATACTTGCCACGTATTTCCCCGTAACACTGTCCGAAAGCATAACGCGGTGTATCGAGAGTATTGCATGGTGCTCTGCGGTACATATGAGTTTACATTTTAGTGCCGGACATCTTAATTTCATGTATGAACAAGAAGCTCTGAGTCAAACCGTTCGAGACCGATGCAACCATCTTTGTGAGTCAAACGGCTAAGTTAGTACCTTAACCGATCCTGTTATTCCAGCAGTCAAACCAGGTATTCCGGGTGTCAATTCACAGTGCAGTATTACCAACGGACACTATAATTCATGGTATGAGCATTAAAGTAGAGCGTCAACGCTTTTTCCAACGTTACCCATTGGTATATTGTCAATCATTTTACCGATGGACTTACCTTCGGAGAACCTAACCCGTTGTATCGAGTTTATAACTACGTGTTTTGAGAACGAAATTGGTATCCATTTCAGTGACGCGCACCATGACGGCTTTAAATAAATTGGTAACGTTGACCAATGGTTTGACGGCCTGCTTTCATAATCAAGCCGTGGACTAAGGTGTATATTGCCAATACTGTACAGCGAATTTACTCCCGCCGTATCTGGTTTAACTTTCGGAATCAAAGTATACGTGAAACTATTAACTTAGTCGTTCGACTCTCGGAGAACGTAGCACCGATCTCGAGCGGTTTGACTCTCGATCTCCTAATTTATGTATGTAAAGAAGATGTTCTTCTGCTATAATGTCTACTCATTTGTTTCCGTGAGCACTGCGCATGACACTCGCGTAGCGGGTTTGGATCTAGGAACGAAATATATTAGGCAACAGGACGACTGTACACTAATCGGTAATGCTCTCCAACCGATTGAGCTTCTACTGTAATATTCATATTGTGAATTAAGGTATCCATTGCCGATATTGTTCTTCGTACTTACACCTGATATACGAGGTTTGACCGTAGGATTAACAGGATACGAGAAGCAATGTTCTTAGCCGTTCGAAAAGGAGGTGGTAAAAATCTTGAACTCACGATGCTGATATTTATACACAAACATGTGTTGTTCGTCCGCTAAAAGATCTATTAATTTGTTTCCGTGCACATTAAGCAGGTCACTCGCTACAGCGGGTATGATTCTCGGAAGGTATGTTATTCGGTAAAAGGAATGACTTTATGCCCATTGGTAATGATCTCCGTCGGTTTGTCTCTCTACATTAACTTTCTTACCGTGAAATAAGGTGCCAGTTACCAATAAGCTTTAGCGGATTTACTCCTGGTGTACCTGGTTTGACTCCCGAAATCGCAGGATTCGTGATGCTACTGTCTTAGTGTTTCGACTCCCAAAGAAGGTAGTAACGATCTCGATCTGCATGACTCTCCATTTTGCTATTAATACATGAAAATAACATGTTCGTCTGCCAAAATATCTGCTTATTTGTTTCTGTGAACACTAAGCAAAATACTCCCTACAGCATGTCAGGTGCTCGGAAGGAAAGGTATTCGGAATAAAGAACGACTCTGTACCATTTGGCAATGTTTTCTGATCTGTTTGAATCTGCTCATTCATATTCAATCCGTGAATTATGGTGTCCATTGCCAATACTGTTCAGCACACTTGATCCCCGAGTATTCGGTTTAACTTAGGGAATCAGAGGGTAGCATAAGCTATTGTCTAAGCCGTTCGTCTCTCAGCGAACGTGGTAATGGTGTGGAATTGTTTGACCGTCGGTACTCTAATTCATGGGCGAAATTATGGTGCCCGTCTCAAAAATGTGCACCAATGTGTTCCTATGAACACGAAGTTATACTCTCGATACGGCGGATTAGCTTCTCGGAAGGTCAGGCTTTCCGTAATAGGTTTGTCTCTGTACCAATGGGTAGCGACCTACAACGGGTCGACAGTCTGCTTTCATACTCGCACCCTAAAACCCAATAATCTTCGGCATATTGACTTCTGGGAACAAGATTTGTCTCTCGGAATAACCTGATAGGTGATGCAATCTACTTAGCTATTCGTCTCTGACAGAATGTAGTACCGTTCACGAATGGTTTTACCCTCGATCTTCATAATTATACATGTATTTAAGGTGCCCTACACTAGGATGTATACAGATTTGATGTTCAGAACACTTCGTAATACTTTCGATACAGCGGGATAGCTTCTCGAAAGGAAGGACCATCGGTAAAATGTTTAACTATATATCAATATGTATCATTCAACAACGGATTGACTCTGTACTATAATATTTATATCGTGAAGCAGGGAGTCTAATGTTATACTGTAACGCGAATTTACTGCCCGAATACCTAATTTGACTCTCGGGAACGCAAGATAGGTGATTCTTTTGACTTAGCAGTTCACCTCTCATGGATGGAGGTATCGTGCTCGAACAGCTTGACCGTCTATCTTTTAATTGATACATTAAATTAAGGTTCCCGTCTCTTTAATGTATAGTAATATGTTCTTCTGAGCACGATGTTATACTCTCGATACAGCGGATTAGACGTTCGGAGCGCAAGGCCATCAGTAAAACATTTCACTGTATACCAATAGGTAATGTTCCCACATGGAGTGACGCTCTACTTCAATATTTAAACCGTGACTTATGGTGTCTAATGCCAATACTGCTATGCGGAATTTCGAACGGAGAACCTGGTATGACTCCCAGAATCATAGGATACGTGATGCTAACAAATAAGGCGTTCGATTCTCTACTAAGGTGGTAACGTTATCGAATGGTTTTACGCACGATTTTCTAATTCAATCATGAAACTAAGGTACCCGCCACTAATATGTATATGAATTTGTTCCTCCGAACATGACATTAAACTCCCGATACAGGGGGTTTTCCGTTCGGAGGGTAAGGTCTTCAGTAAGACGTTTGACTTTGTACCAATTGGAAACGATCACAAAATTATAGACCCTCTACTTTAACACATAAGGTGTGAATAATGTTGACTAATGCCAATCCTCTTCTGCGGATTTTCTCCCGGAATACCCGGTTTGGACCGCGGAATCAAAGGTTGTGTGAACCTATTGACTTAGACGATCGACTCTCAAGGAAGGTGGTAACGATCTCGACTGTTAGACCGTCGATCAACCTATTAATACGTGAAATTAAAGTGTGCATCTGCTAACATGTCTACTGCTTTGTTTCTCTGAGCACAAATTTATTCCTACGATACAGCGGGTTATGTTCTCGGAAAGTACGGTATCCGGTAATGAGTATGAGTCTATGGGAGACGAGCGGCTAAGTCAACCGATTCACCTATGCAGTCATTCGGAGCGTCAAACCAGGTATTCCTGGAGTACATCCGCTGGAGAGTATTGCCAATAGACGCCTTCATCCACGGTCTGAATATTATTAGAGCATCAAACCGTTTGTGAACGTTACTATTTTTACGATAATATTTTTATGTATGAATAGAATAATAGGGAGTCAAAGATTTAGAGATCGATCCCACCTTCTTTACGGGACGAACGGCTAAGTCAATGGCTTCACCTATCCAGACATTGAGATAGTCAAAAGTGGTATTCCGGCAGTAAATCCGCTGAACAGAATTGGCAATAGACACCTAAATTCACGGTACGAATATTACTGTGGAAATACGATCCGTCGGAGTCCATTAACAATTGGTATACCGCCATTCTTTTTACCGAATACGTTACCTTCCTAGAACGTAACCCGCTTTAGCGAGGGTCATGCTTAGTGCTCACGGACAAAATTTAGTACACATTTTAGCAGAAGGACACCTTATATTCCTGTGTGAATAGATTAATCGAGAGTCAAGCACTTCGAGAACGATCCCAATTCTTTTGATTGTTGAACGCCTAAGTCAATAGCTTCACGTATCCTGTTATTCCAAAGGTCAAATCGGGTATTCCGAAAGTCAATCCGCCAAACAGTATTGGCAATAGACACTTTTCTCATAGTGTGGATATTAAGGCAGACCGCCAAGGTGGTGTAGAATATTACGTATTCGCGTAGGGTGAATCCTCGTACATATTGCCCTACATTCCGAAAAACAGACCCGCTGTGTCAAAAATATAACACCGTGTTCAGAGGTATAAACTAGTATACATTTTAGTGACCAGCCGCATAATTTCATGCATGAATTAGAAGGTCGAGTGCCAATCCGTTCGAGAACGTAACCACATTCTGTGAGAATCGAACGGTTAAGTCAATCGCTTCACCTATCCATTGATTCGGAGAGTCAAACCAGGTATTCCAGAAGTAAATCTGCTGCTGTGTACTGGCGATACACACCTTATTTCACAGTATGAATATTAGTGTAGGGCGTCAAACCGTTGCAGAGCAATACCTATTGGAATGGTATTAAACCTTTTACCGGATAGCTTACCTACCGAGCACCTAACCCACTTTAACGAGGGTATAGCTTCGTGTTGAGGGAAGCAAATTAGTATAAATTTTTGTTACAGGCATCTTAATTTTATGGTTGAGTGGGAAGACCGAGCGACAAACCGTTCTACAACCTTGCCACCTACTTTAATAGTCGCACTGCTACGCCAGTGGCGTTAGCAATCCTGTGATTCTTAAAGATAAACCAGGTATTCCGCGACCAAACCTGCAGTACTGTATTGTAATTAGACACGCCATTTCACGTTATAAATATCAAAGATCAGATTTGAACCATTGTAGAACATTACTTTTTGCTATAAAGTGAAAATTTTTACCGTAGGCCCGATCGACCGAGAAGCTAACCCTCTGTATGGAGAGTATTACACCGTGGCTAAAGAATCACATTAGAACAAATTTTAGTGACGGGCACCTTAATTTCAAGTATGAATTCGATGATCTAGAGTCAAACCGTTCCAGAACGTTACCACACTTTCTGACAGTCGAACGGCTGAGTCAATAGCATTACCTATCGCTGTGATTCCGAGAGTCCAGCCATGTATTCCACGAGAAAATCCGCTGTACGGGATCGACAATAGATACCTTTGCTCACGGTATGAATATTAGAGTAGAAAGACTAATCGTTTGAGAACGTTACCATTTGTCATAAGTCCAATTTCTAACCGATAGCCTTACCATCGGATAAGCAATTCCGCTGTATCGAGAGTATAACTTCGTGTGCAGAGAAAGATATTGGTATTCATTTCAGAGTTAGCTCCACGTATGTATTAGAAAGTCGAGGGCCAATCTGTTCGAGATCGTTGCCACCTTTTGTGAGGGACCAACGCCTAAGTCAATAGCTGCACCAATCCTGCGATACGAAGAGACAGACAGGTACTCCTGGAGTACGTCCGCTGAACAGCATTGGTAATAGGCACCTTATTTCACGATTTGATTATTAAAATAGAGCGTCATGCCATTTGAGATCGTCACCAATTGTTATAAAGTCAAACGTTTTACCGAGGTCCTTATCCACAGAAAAACTAACCCCCAGTAACAAGAGTATATCTTCGTGTTCAGAGAAGGAAACTAGTATTCATTTCAGTGACGGGACCGTAACTTCATGTATGAATTAGAAGATCGTGGGCCAAACCGTTCGAGAACGTTAGCACCCTCTTTGAGAGTCAAACGGATGTGTCAATAGCTTCACCAATCCTGTGGCACCGGGAACCTGACCACGCATTCCTGGAGTGAGTTCGTTGTACAGTATTGACACTAGACATCTTAATTCACGGCTTGAATTCTAATGTGGAGCGTCAAATCGTTTAAGAGCGATGCCAGTTGGCATACAGTCAAACATATTACCAAAGGCCTAACCTTCCTCGAACCACCACTGGTGTCACCGAGGATATAAGTTTGTGTTCACAGAAAGGAATTAGTATTTATTTCAGTGGTGGTCACATTAACTTCATATATGAATTAGAACATCGAGGGTTAATCCGCTCGAGAACGTTGACAACAACTGTAAAAGACCGATGGCTACGTCATTAGCTCCACCTATCCTGTGATTCCGAAAGTCAAGCCAGGAAATCCGAAAGTAATTTCGCTGATCAGTTGTGGCAATGCACACCTCAATTCACGGTTTGAATATTAAAGTAGAGTGTCAAGTCGTTTGAGCGCCTTACGAATTGGCCTAAAGTCAAAGGTTTCACAGAAGGACTTGCCCTCCAGGAATTTAGCACGCTGTAGGGAGTGTCATACCTAGTGCTCACAGAAACAAATTTGTTGACGTTTTAGCAGATGGAAACCTTATTTTCATGTATAAATAGAATAATCGAGGGTCAAAACCATTTTAGAACGCTACCGCCATAATTCAGAATCGAACCGCTTACTTAACAGCTTCATATATCCAATGATTCCGTGAGTCAAACCAGATTTTCAGGTGGTACATTCGCCCAACAGTAGTGGTGTTAGACACGTCAATTCACAGCCCTTATATTAAAGTACAGAGGCAATCCATTTGAGAACGTTACCTATTGATATGTAGTCAAAATTTTACCGAAGGCCATGCCTTCCTAGAAGCTAACCCGCTGCATGAGTAGCATAACTTCTAAGATAGAGAAGCAAATTATTATATATTTTAGTGACGGGGACCTTAATTTCATATATGAACAAGAGTATCTAGCGTCAAACCGTTTACGAAAGCTACCATCCTCCTTGCAAGTCGAACGGCTACGTCAATAGCCTCACCTACCCAGTGTTTCCCAGAGTTAAACCCGGTATTCCTGGAGTAAATCACCTGTACAGCTTTGGCATCACTCACCATATTGCACAGTATAAATAGTAAAGTCCAGAGTCGAACCGTTGTAGAACGTTACCTATTCGCTTGGAGTCATACCTCTAACCGAAGGTCTTACATTCCGAGAAGATAACACGCTGTACCGGGAGTATAACATATTCATCAGCGGATCAAGTTAGTACACATATGAATGATGTTCACCTTAATTTCATCTCTGAATAAAAAGAACGTTTATCATACGGTTTCCGATAGATACTGGATTTATTGAGAATCGCAAACTTATGTCAATAACTTCACTCACCCTGCGATTTCGAGAAACAATTCTGGTATCCGCGAGTAAATCCGCTGAATAGTATTGGCAATAGACACCTTAATTCACAGTATGAACAAATTAGTATGGAAGTATGGAAGAAATTAGTTTTCATTTCAGTGAGGGGCACCTTAACTTCATGTATGAATTGGAAAAGCGAGTGTCCAACCGATCGAGAACGTTGCCACATTCTGTGAGAGACGAACGGCAAAGTCAGTATCTGCACCTATCCTGTGGTTCCGAGAGTCACACTAGACATTTCAGGAGCATATCCGCTGGACAGAATCCGCAATGGACTCCGTAATTGACAGTTGGAATATTTCAGTACATCGTGAAACCGCTTGAAAACGTGACCTGTTTGTATAAAGTCAAACGTTCTGCTGAGGACTTTACCATCCGCAAAACTAACCCGCAGTATCGAAAGTATAAGTTCGTGTTCAGAGATTCATAACGTTGTATACATTTTATTGACGGGTACCTTAATTTCATGTAAGAATTAGAAGGTCGAGGGTCAAACCGCTAGTGAACATTACCAACCGCTTGTGAATCGATCGACAGTGCCAACAGCTTCACTTATCCCGTGTCTCCGAGAGTCAAACAAAGTATGTCGGGAATAATTTGCAGTAATGTATTGGCTATGACACCTTAATTTGTGGTATGAATATTAAAGTAAAGCGTCAAACTGCTGAGAGCGCCACCAATTGGTATAAGGTGAAACCTCTTATTGAATACCTTACACTCCGAAAGACTATCCCACTGTATCGAGGACATAACATCGTGTTCAGCGGAACAAATTAATGAATATTTCAAGGACGATCACCTTAATTAGATATATAAATTATACGGGCGAGGGTCAAACCTTTCGAAAACGAATACACCTTCTTTGAAAGTCGAACGGCAAAGTCAATAGCTTCACTTATCGTTGATTGCGAAAGTCAAATCAGCCATACTGGGAGTGATTCCGCTGAAAGGTATTGGTAACGAAATTGATATCAAATTGATTCCCCAATTGAATATTAAAGTAGTAGGTATAACCGCGATAGAACGTTACCGATTTGCATACAGTCATCCTACTTACCGATGGCCATACCTTCCGAGGTGTCTATCCCGGTGTAGGGATGGTCCTGCTTCGTGTTCACAGAAACAAATATGTAGAAATTTTAACATACGGACACCTTATTTTCATGAATGAATAGAAAAATCGAGAAGCAAAGCGTTCGAGACCGATATCTCCTTCTATGATTTTGGAACGGATCAGTCAATAGACTCACCTACACCATGATTCCGGGAGCCGTGCCACGTATTACGGGAGTCAATCCGCTGAACAGTATTGGTAAGGAACACCTTAATTCACGGTATGAATATTAGAGTAGGGAATTCAGCCGTGGAGAACATTACCAAATGGTATAAAGTCAAACATTTTACCGGATACCCTTTCTTCCAAGAACCTAACACGCATGTAACGAGTGTCGTGCTCAGTGCTCACGGAAACAATTTACTAGACATTTTGACAGACGGGCTCCTCATTTTCATGTATGATTAGCATTATCGCGAGGCAAACTGTTCGAGAATGCTACTACCTTTCTCTAGTGTTGAAGGGCTAAGTCAATAGCTCCACCTATCCTGTGATTCTGAGGGTCAAACCTAGTCTTCTGGGAGTAAATCGACTTACAGTATTGTCATTAGACACCCTGATTCACGGTAACAATATGAAGACAGATCGCCAAACCGTTGGAGGACGATACCCATGCGTATAGAGTCACACCGTTTACAGAAGGTCTTACATTTTGAGAATATTACCCGCCGAATCGAGAGTATGAGTTCGTGGTTAGAAAAATACATTAGTATACATTTTAGTGATAGGCACCGTAACTTCGAGTATGACTTATAAAGTCGGGAGTCAAGCCGTTCAGGAACGTTACAACCATCTTTGGAATCGAACAGATAAGATATCAGCATCATATATCCTGTGATTCCGAGAGCCAAACCAGGTATTCCAGGTATTCATCAGTTCATCTGGTCAGCATTGGCAATATGTACATTAATACACGGTTTGAATATTAAAGTAGAGAGTCAAACTATCGGACAACATTTCCAATTTGTATAAAGTCATTTTTTCCCTTTTACATAACAACTTACTTTCCGAGAACATATCCGATTGTAGCGAGTGTATTGCGTACTGGTGACGGAAACAAATGATTAGATGTTCCAGAAGGCGGACGCGTCATTTTCTTGAGTGAATAGCAAAATCGCGAGTCAATGCTTACGATAACGTTACCTTCAGCTTTGAGAGTCGAACGGCTACATAAATTGCTACATCTGTCGTGTGATTCCGAGAGACAAAGCTGGTATTTCACGAGTAAATCCGCTGTACAGTATTGGCAATAGACACCTTAACTCACAGTTTGAATATTTACGTATAGCGTGAAACCGATGCAGTATGATACCTATTCGTATAAAGCCATTCTTTTTACCGAAAGCCTTACCATCCGTGAATCTAACCTGCTATAGCGAGTGACTTGCTTAGTTTTCGCGGAAACAAACTAGTAGACGTGATAGCAGGCGGGCACTACATTTTCATGTATAAATTTTAAAATCGAGAGTCAATCTGATAGATATAGATTCCTTCTTCTTTGTGAGTGAAACGGCTGTCAATAGCTTCTTCTATCCTGTGTTTCCGAGAATCAAACCAGGTACTCCGGGATTAAATCCGCTGATCTGTATTGGTAACAGATATCTTAACTCGCGGTATGAATATTAGAGAACAGAGTCAAACCGCTGGAGAACGTTACCAATTCCTGTAACGTTATACTCCATACCGGATATTCAACCTTTCGAAAACATAACCCGCTGTATCGTGAGTATAAGTTCGAGTTCAGGACAACAAATTAGTACACATTTTAGCATACGGACACCTCAGTTTTATGCATGAATTAGAAGATCGTCGGTCAAACCGTTCCAGATCATTACCACTTCCTTCAAGATTCGAACGGCTAAGTCAATAGCGTCACCTATAGTTGTAATTCCGACAGTCAAACCAGGTATTCCGAATGGCAATCCGCTGTATACTAATGGCAATGGACACCTTAATTCACGGTTTGGATATTAAAGTAGAGTGTAAAACCGTTTGAGATCGTGACCGGATGGCATAAAGTCAATGGAGTTTTCAATTGCCATACTTACAGGGAACATGGCCCACAGCAGCGGGAGTATTTCTTGGTGTAAACGAAAGCAAATAAGTATACATTATTGCGGCTAGCACCTTATTTTCTTGTATGAATGAGAAGATCGAGAGGCCAACAGATCCAGAACGTTACCACTTCCTTTGAGAATCGCACATGTAAGAAAATGGCTTCACTTATCCTTTGATTCCGAGAGTCCCAACAGGTACATCAGGAGTAAATTCACTGAACAGTATTAGCAGTAGACACGTTTATACACGGATTGAATACTAAAGTAGAGCATTAAATCATTTGAGAACGTTACCAGTTTGTACAAAGTTAAACGTTTCACCAAAGACTTTACCATCCGAGAACCTAACCCGCTGGATCGAGAGTACATGTTGTTCATTGGTAGAAATAAGTATATATTTTAGCAGGCGGGCAAGTTGTCTTCATATATGAATTACAAAATCAAGGGCCAGACCAATCGAGAACGTTACCACCGTCGTTGAGTGCCGCACAGCTGAGCCAATAGCAGCACCTAACCTGTGATTCCGAGAGTCAAACCTGGTATTCCGGGAGTAAATCTGCTGTACGGTATTGGCACATACGCCCTATTTCACGTTATAAATATTAATGTCAGGAGTCAAACCGCTGTAGAACGTTACGAATTGGAATAGAGTCAATCTCTCTATCGAAGATCTTACCATTCGAGAAGATGAGCCGCTGCATCAAAAGTATAACTTCGTGTTCAGTGATGCAAAATAGCAGGCATTTTAGCAGACGCATACCACATTTCCATGTATAAATAGCAGAATGGAGAGTAAAACCGGTTGAAAACGATGCCACCTTCTTTGGGAGCAGAACGGCTATGTCAATAGGTTCGCCTATCCTGCGATTCTGAGACTACAAAATGGTACTCCGGGAGTAGGTGCCCTAAACAGTTTTGGCAACAGACACATTAATTCACAGATTCAATATTAAAGCGAAACGTCAAACCGTTGTAGAGCGTCAGCTATTGCTATAGAGTCAAACACATTAGCGACAGCCCTTCCTTCGGAGAAGCTAACCCGCAGATAGGAGAGTATATCTCCGTGCTCAGAGAACGAAGTTAGTATACATTTCAGTGATGGGCAACTTAACTTCATGGATGAATTAGACGATTGACGTGCAAACCGCCCCAGAACATTGCCACCTTCTGTAGGAGACGAACGCCTAAATCAATAGCTTCACCCATCCTGCGAATCCGACAGTCAAACCAGGTATTATAGGAGTAAATCCGCTTAAAGGTGTTGGTGTTGGACACCTTCATTCACGGTTTCAATTTAAAAATATAGCGTCAAACCGTTTGAGAACGTAACCACCCTCTTGTAGAGTCGAGCGGATTAGTCAACAGCTTCACCTGTCTAGTGATTCGGATTGTCAAACCAGGTACTGATGGAGTAAATCTGCTGAATGGTATTGCCAATAGACGACTTGATTGTCCGTCTGAATGGTAAAGTAGAGGGACAAACCGTTTGAGAGAATTGCCAATTTGTGCAACGTCAAACGTTTTACCGAAGAAATACCACACTACAACAAGGGTATAACTTCGTGTTTAGAGAATCCTATTAGTACACATTATAGTGATTGCATCCTGATTTCATCCATGAATTAGAACATGACGGATAAAACATTTCTAGACCGATACCACCTTCAATGACATTCGAACGGCCAAACGAATAGCTTCACATATCCTGCGAATCCGGGACTCAATAAATGAATTCGGTGATTAAATCCGAAGGACAGTTTTGGGAATGGACACCTTAATTCAACGTCTGAATATTAATGCACAGCGTGAGACAGTTTGTGATCGATTACAATTGGTATAAAATCAAACGTTTCTCCGAAAGTCATACCTTCTGTGAACCTCACCCGCCTCATCGAGAAAATAACTTTGTGTTCAGAGAATGAAATTAGCCTCCATTTCAGTTACTGGTACCTTAACTTCATGTATGAATTGACAGATCGAGTGTGAAACCGTTTGAGAACGTTGCTCCCTTCTGTGATTGAGGAACGGCTAAGTCAACAGCTTCACATATCAAGTGATTCCAACGGTCAAAGCAGGTATTCCGGGATTATATCCAGTCTACAGTATGGCATTACATACGCCATTTCGCGGTATAAATAATCAAGTGCAGAGGCAAGCCGTTGTAGAACGTTACGGATTTGTATAGAGTCGTAGTTTCTACCGAAGCCCTTGCCCTACAAGAACGTATCCCGCTGTATCGGGAGTAATACTGCGTGTTCAAAGATTCTAATTAGTATTCATTTTAGTGACAGGCATATTAATGTCATGTAAGAAATAGAGGATCGAGGATCAGACTGTTCGGGAAAGTGACCACCGTCTTTGGAATTCGTACGGCTATGACAGTTGTCATACCTATCCTGTGATTCTATGTGTCAATGCAGTTATCAGGGAGTAATTCCGCTGTACAGTATCGGCTATAAAAACCCTACTTCCCGCTATAAATACTGAAGAACAGAGTCACAAAGTTGTTCAACGTTACCTACTGGCATTGGTTCTAACCTTTCACCGCAGGCCGGACCTTCTGAGCATCTAACCCGGTGTATCGTGAGTACAACTTAGGGGTCAGGGAAGCAAAATAGTATGAATTATAGTTACGGGCAACTAAAGTTCATTTTTGAAACAGGGGATCGAGTGTCAAACAGTTCGAGAACGTTAGCACCTTCTTTGAAACCCGAGCGGCAAAGCCAATAGCATCATCTATCCTGTGATGCCGCGAGTTAAGATAGGTATTCCTGGAGTATATCCGTTATCCAGTATTCGCTTTATACACCCTATTTCACGGTATGAATAATAAAATACAGAGTGAAACCATTGCAGAGCGTTACTTATTGTTATAGAGTCAAACATTTCACAAAACGCCTTACCGTCGAGAAGTTGATCCACTGTATCGAGAGTATAACATCGTGTTCAGTGGGATGAATTAGTATACGTTTGAGCGACGATCGCAGTAATTTCATGGTTGACTTAGAAAATCCCGTGTAAAACCGTTCGGGAACGTTACTACCTTCTGTGAGAGACGAACGGCTATGTTAATAGATTCACATATTGTTATGTTTCCGAGAGTCAAGTCTTGTATTCCAGGAGTAAGACCGCTGAACTGCATTGGGGATAGACACATAAATTTTCGGTGCGAATATTACAGTAGACGAACGGTACGTCGGAGAGCATTACCAATTCGTATACAGAGATTTATTTTAGCGAATACATTACCTTCCTTGAACATAACCCGCAGTATCGAGTATCACGCTTAGTGCAAACGGAAACAGATTAGTGGACCTTTTAGCAGACGCACAGCTTCATTTCGTGTATCAATTACAAAATCGGCGGACAAGCCGTTGAAGATCGATCCCACCCTCTTTGAAAGTCGCACATCTAAGTAAATAGATTAACCTATCCTGTGATTGCGAGAGTCAGACCACGTATTCAAGGCGTAAATGCGCTGATCATTATTGGCTGCAGACACCATAATTCACGGCATGAATATAAAGGTTGACAGTCAAACCGTTGGAGAACATTACCAATTGTTATAAAGTCATTCTTCTTTACCCACACCTTACATTCCGGGAACGCAAGCCGCCGTAGCGATTGTCTTGCATCGGATTCACAGGAACGTATTAGAGATTAAAGCAGACGTATACCTTAATTCCATGTATCAATTGGAAGCCGATGGTCAAACCGTCCGGGTGCGTTGCCACCTTCTTCGACATTCGAACAGCTTAGACAATAGCTTCACGTACCCTACTATCCCGATAGTCAGGAATAAAGCCAGGTATTCCGGAGACATTCCCCTGTACAATATTGGCAATGGACACCATAGTTAACGGCTTAAATGTTCAAGACCAGGGTCTAACCCTTGTAGAACATTACGTACTCGTATTACGTCAATTGTTTTCGTCAATCCATTTGAGAACGTTTCACAATGCTATATAGACAAAATTTTACTGAAGGCCCTACTTTCGGGGAATCTGACCCAATATATCAAGAGTATAACTTCGTGTCCAGAGAAACAAATTAGTATACATTTTATTAACGTCAATCATAATTTCAAGTATGAATTAGATGATCGAGGGTCAAATCGTTCGTGAATGTTACTACATTCTGTGACAGACGAAGGGTTATGTCTATAGTTTCACCTATCCTGTGGTCAGGAGAGTCAAACCATGTATTCCGGATGAAAGTCCGCTGAAGAGTTTGGCAATGGGACCCTTAATTCGCGGTTTGAATTTCACAGTTGATCGACAAACCGTTTGAGCGCGGTAACAATTTATATAACGTCAAAAGTATTACCGAACCACTTACATACCGCGAACCTCAGCGGCTTCATCGAGAGTATAATTTCGAATTCAGAGAAAGAAACTAGTATTCATTTCAGTGACGGGCACCTTACCTTCATGTATGAAATAGGAGGTCGATGGTCAAATGGTTTTACCACCTTCTTTGTGAGGCAAACAGCTAAGTCAATAGCTACACCTATCCAGTGATTCAGAGATATAAACCAGCTTTTCCTGGATTAAAGGCTCTGTATAGTACTGGCAATGGACACCTTAATTCACGGTTTGAATTCAAAGTAGAGCGTCAATACGTTTGAGAGCTTTAGTAATTGACATAAAGTCGAACGTTATACTGAAGATCATACCCTCCGCAAGCCTATCACGCTGCATGGATATCATTCCACCGTGTTCTGAGGAAAAATTAATACATATTTTTGTGATTGACACCTTAATTTCCTGGATAAATTAGATGATCGAGGGTCAAATCGTTAGACATCGTTTCCACCTTCCTTCAGATTCGAACGGCTCAGGCAATAACTTCAGGTATCCTGTGACTCCAAGACTCAAACCAGGTATTCCGGGAATAAATCCGCTGAAGGATATTGGCAATGGACACATTAATTCACGGTATGAATATTAAAGTACAGTGTCAAGCCGTTGTAGAACGTAAACAATTTGTATAAAGGCATACGTATTAACGACGGCCTCAACTTCCAGGGAGTCTAACCAGCTGTATCGAGAGTGTGAAATCGTGTTCAGGGGAACAAATTAGTATACACTTTAGTGACGGGCACCGTAACTTCATGTATGTTTCAGAATGTCGAGTGTCAAACCGTTCGAGAACGTAACCACCTAATTTGAGTGTGGCACATTTAATTCAATAGCTTCATCTATTCTGTGCTTCAGAGAGTCAAATCAGGGAAGATGGGAATAAATCCGTGGAACAGTATTGGCATGAGACACCTTAGTTCACGGTTTGAATATTAAAGCGGGCCGTCAAGCCGATGTATAACAGTACGCATAGGAGTAGGATCAAACTTCTTACAGAATGCCTTACACTCCGAGAAACTAACCTGATGAATAGGGAGTGTAACGTCACGTTCAGAGGTACAAACTAGTATACATTTTAGTCACGGGTACCTTAACTTCATGCATGAATTAGAAGATCGAGGGACAAACCGTTCCAGACCGTTGCCACCCTATGTGAGAGAAGAACGGCTGAGTCAATAGCGTCACCTATAGTTGTAATTCCGACTGTCAAACCAGATATTCCAGGAACAAATCCGCTCGACAGTTTTGGCAACAGACACCTGAATTCACGGTTTGAATGTTATAGTAGAGCGTTAAACCGTCTGATAGCGTTCCCAACTGGTATAAAGTCAAACGTTTTACCGAAGACCATACCGTCCGATAGCCTAATGCGCTGTATCCAGAGGATAACATTGTGTTCAGGGGAAGAAATTAGAATACGTGATATCGACGGTCTCCTTAATTTAAAGTATGATTTAGAAGATCGAGTGTCAAGACTTTCAAGAATCATACAACCTTACCGACATGTGAACGGCTAAGTTAGGAACATCACCTATTCTGAGAGTCAAACCAGGTATTACGCCAATAAGTGCGCGTTACAGTATGGCATTAGTCACCCCATTTCACGATAAAATATTATGGTACGGAGTCAAAGCGGCGTTAATAGTCACGAACTGGTATAGCGTAAAACCATTTACCGAAAGACTTACATTCCGAGAAACAAACCCACTGCATCGAGAGTATATCTTCGTGTTCAGTGAATCACATTAGTACACATTATAGTCATGGGCATCTTAATTTCATGTATGAAATACAAATGACGAGGGTGAGACCGTTCGAGAACGTTACTGCCTTATTAAGAATCCAATGACTAGGTCAATAGCTTCACCTATCCTGGGGTTCCGAGAGTGATATCAGGTAATACGGGATTAAATGCGCTGAAATGTATTGGCTACAGACATCTTCGATCACGATATGAATATTAATGTAGAGTATAAAACCGTCGACGAACATTACCAATTCGTACAAAATCATTCCTGTTACAGACTACCGTCCCTTCCGAGCAGTAAAACCGCCGTGTCGACAGTATAGCTTCGCTTTCAGGGGATCAAACTAGTAAAGATCTGAGTGACCGGGACCTTAATTTCATTATGAATAACAGGATAGAGTGTGAAACGTTTCGAGATCGTCACCACCTTCTTTGAGAGTCGAAGGTCTGATTCAATAGCTTGACATATAGTTGTGTTTCCGAGAGTCTCAATACTGCCATTTCCGGAGTAGATCCGCTGAACAGTATTGGCAATGGATACCTTAATTCACGGTTTGAATTCAAAGTAGAGCGTCAATACGCTTGAGAGAGTTAGCAACTGCTACAAAGTCAAACGTTTTATCGAATAACTTATCTTCCCAGAAATAACACCGAACTAGGGATTGCCTACATTAGTTTCGAAGAAAACAGATTAGTATATATTTTAGCGGAGGGTCAATATAATTGCGTGTATGAATAGAAAAATCTAGAGTCAAACGGTTGGTAAACGGTAGCATCTCTTTTAAGAATCGAACGGCTAAGTCAATGGTTTCACACATCTTGCTATTCTGAGGGACAGACCAGTCATTCCGAGAATCTATCTGCTGCGCAGTATTACCAATGGACATCTTAATTGACGATAAAAATATTGATGTCGAGAGTCATACCCTTCGAGAACGTTGTCACTTCCTATGGAGTCCAAGCTTATACAGAAAAGCTTCCTTTCCGAGGAACGACACCCGCTGATTCGTGCTCAGAGAAAGAAATTTGTATACGTTTTTGTGGCGGTCACCTTACTTTCATGTATAAAACAGAAGATTGAGTGTAAATTCAATTGGGAACGTTACCATCTTCCTTGATGGTCGAATGACTAAGTCCATAGCTTCCCCTATCCTGTGGTCCCGAGAGTCACACTAGGTATAGCAGGAGTCAATCTGCTATTGGTGATGGACACCTTAATTCACGGTTTGAATATTGAAGTACAGAGTCCAACTCTTGCAGAACATTACCTGCAAATATAATGTCAAAAGTTCTACCGAAAACCTTACCCTCCGAGAACGTAACCCGCTGGATCGAGAGTATAACTTCGTGGTCAGCGAAGCAAAATAGTCAAAATTTTAGTGTCGGGCGACTTAATTTCATCTATGAATTAGAAGATAGAAGGTCAAACCGTTCGAGATCGTTACCACCTTCTTCGCGAGTTGAACGTATAAGTCAATAGCTCTACCTATCCTATGATTCCACGAAAAACACAAGGTAATCCGAAAGAAAATCCGATGAAGGGTATAGGCAATGGGCACCTCAATTCTCGGTTTGAATCGTAAAGCACACTGCCATAACGTAGCAGAACGGTACATATTGGTATCGGGTCAAACACTTTAACTAGAGCCTCACCATCGTAGATGCTAACCCGCAGTTTTGAGCGTATTCTTTTTGTTCAGTGACGGGCAACTCAACTTCATGTATGAGTCAGAAAATCGGCTGTCAAACCGCTTCAGTACGTTGCCACCACCTGTGAGAGACGGTCGGCTATGTCAATAGCATCACACATCCTGCGATTCCGAATGTCAAACCAGGTATTCCGGGAACAAATACGCTAAACAGTTTTGTCAATAGACACCTGAATTCACGGTTCGAATATTAACATACAGCATCCAACCGTTTAAGGGCGTTACCAATTAGTATAAAGTAAAACGCTTTACCGAAGACTTTACCATCCGCGCACCTCTCCCTCTTCATCGAGAGTATAATTTCGTGTCCAGAGAATGAAATTAGTATTCATTTCAGTGACGGGCACCTTATCCTCATGTATGAATTAGAAGGTCGATGACCAAACCGTTGGAGAATGTTATCACTTTCTTTGAGATACGAACGGCTAACCGAATAGCTTGATGCATCCTGTGATTCAGAAAGTCAAACGAGATATTCCGGGAGTAATTGCGCTGCACTCTATTGGCAACAGATACATTAATTCACGGATCGGATATTAAACTAGAGCGACAAACCGTCGTAGGTCATTACCAATTCGTATAAAGTGATTCCTTTAACCGAATACCTTACCTGCCGAGAATATTAACCCGCTGTAGAGAGTGTCTTGCTCGCTGTTGACGGATACAAATGTGTGGAAATTTTCGCAGACGCACACCGTATTTTCATGCGCGAATAGCAGAGCCGAAAGTCAAAGGGTTCCAGAACGTTTCCAACTTCATTGAGATTCGCATATCTAGGGAAATAGCTTCACCTATCATGTGATTCCGAGAGTCAAACCAGGTATACCAGGAGAAAATCCGCTGTATTGCAGTGGCAATGTACACTTTAATTCGCAGTTTGTGTGTTAAAATATAGAGTTTGAGGACGTGGCCAACTGGTATATCGTTATACTCCTTACAGCATTCGTAACCTTCAGTGAAAATAACCCGCATTATCGTGGGTATAACTTCGTGTTCAGAAAAATAAATTGGTAGACATTTCAGCAGACGCACACTTTAGTTTCGTATATCAATAGGAAGGTGAATAGTCAAACCATACGGGAACGTTACCACCTTCTGCTATAGAAGAAATACTAAGTCAATAGCTTCACCTATGATTACGATTGCCAAACCAGGTATTCTGGCAGTAAATCCGGTGTACAGCATTGGCAAAAGATGCCTTAATTCGCGGAGGCAATATTAAAATAGAGCGTCACACCGTAAGGGTATGTTACTAATTGCTATTGAGTCAAACGATTCACCGAATTCCTTACAGTACGAGAAGCTAACCAGCCGTATCGAGAGTATTGCTTCGTGCATAGGGAATTACAGTGGTAAACATTTTAGGGACGCGGGCTTTAATCTCATTATGAATGAAATGATCGAGGGTCAAAACATTCGAGAACGTTTTTACCTTCTGTGAGTGACGAACGGCTGTGTCAATAGCTTCACCCATCCTGTAATTCTGAGAGGCCGATCTGGTGTTCCGGAAGTAAATCCGCACAACAGTCTGGACAATAGACTCCTTAATTAACGGTTTGAATATTAAATCTGACAGTCAAGCCGTTATGTATCATTACCTATAGGTGTATGATCAAATTCATGACAGAATGCTTTGCGCTAAGAAAAACTATCCCGCTGCATCGAAAGTGTAACACCGTGTTCAAAGCAACGAAGTGGTATACATTTAACTGACGCGCACCATAATTTAATGTATGTATTAGAAGCTCGATGATCAAACGGTTGAATAACGATACCGCCTACTGTGACAAAGGAACGGATAAGTCGGTGGCTCCTTCCATCCAGTGATTCGGAGTGTCAATCCTGGTATTGGTGACGAGCAGTATTGCCAATATACACCTTAATTTACGGCTTGAATAGTAAAGTATAGCGTCAAACCGCTTGAGATCATAGACAAATGGTATAAAGTCAAACACTTTACCGATGTCCTTACCTTGGGAGAAGCAAACTCGCTGTTTCAGGAGTACAACCTTGTGTTCAGAAAAAGAAATTGATATTCATTAGAGGGACGGGCACCTTCACTTCATGTATGAATTAGAGAATCGATGGTCAAACTGATCCAAAACGTAGCCACCATCTGTGAGGGAAGAACGCCTATGTCAATAGTTTCGCGTATCCTACGATTCCGTGAGTAAAACCAGGTATTCCGGGAGTAAATCCGTTGAAGAGTACTGGCAATTGACACCTTTAATCATGGCTTTAATATTAAAGTAGAGAGTCAGAGCCTCATAGATCGCTACCAACAGGTATAAAGTCAAACTTTTTACCGTCGGCCTTACCTTCCGAAGGTCCCAAACAACTGCATCGAAAGTCTAACTTCGTGCTCAGAGAAAGACATTGGTATACATGTTAGTGATGGTCATCATAATTTAATGTATGGATTCGAAGACGGGGGGGGGGGGGGAACGTTCGAGTACGTTATAACCTTCTTTCTGATTGGAACGGCTTAGTCATTAGCATCACGTATTCTGTGACAATGAGAGTCAAACAGGGTCTTCCCGGAGTAAATCCGCTGATGAGTATTGGCAACAGACACCATAATTCACGGTTTCAAAATTAAAGTAAAGCGACAGACCGAAGCAGAACGTTCCCAATTCGTATATAGCCATGCTTTAACCGAATACCTTACCTTTTGTGAACCTAACCCGCTGTTTCGAGGCAACAACTTAGTGTTCAAAGACGCAAACTAGTATTAATTTTTGTTACGGGCAATTCAATTTCAACTGTGAATCGGAGGATCGAATGTCAAACCGTTCCAGAACTTTTGCAGCTTCTTTGATAGTCGAGAGTCTGAGCCAATAGCATCACCGGTGCTGTTGTTTCGAGAGTCAAACCAGGTGTTCCGGGGGTAAATCCATTGCACAGTATTGATAATGGACACCTAAATTCACGGTTTGAATACAAACCTAGAACGTGGAGCAGTATGAGATGTTTGCGAATTGGATTAAAGTCAAACGTTTCACCGAAGCCCTTAGCTTCGGCGAACATGACTCGCTTCATCGAGAGTATAATTTCCTACTCAGAGATTCAAATTTGTACACATTTTAGTGAGACACTAAGTTACACCTTAATTTCATGTATGCATCAGAAGATCGAGTGTCAAACCGTTCGAGAACGTTACCACCTTCGTCTAGGGACGAACGGCAAAGTCAATAGGTGCACATATCCTGCGATTTCGAGAATGAAACCACGCATTACGGGTGAAAATCCGCGGTACACTTTTGTCATTAGTCACATGACTTCACGTTATGAATATTAAAGCACTGAGTCTGCCGCTGCAGAAAGTTTCCTATTGGTATAGAGTCAAAGTTCTTACCGAAGGCCTTACCTTCCGAGAACCAAACACGCTATACGGAGTGTCATGCCTATGGTTCACGGACACAAATTTGTAGACATATTAGCAGGCGGAGACCACATTTTCAGGAATAAATACAAAAATCAACAGTCATACCATTCGAAAACGTTCCCAGCTTGATTGAGACTCGACCAGTTAAGTGAACAGCTTCCCCTATCCTGTGATTCCGAGAGTCAAACCGGGCATACCGGAAGTAAATCTGCTGTGCAGTATTTGCATTAGACATCATATTTCAGGCTATTGATATTAAGGTACAGAGTCAAACCATTGTGGAACGTTACCTAATGGTATGGATTCAAACTTCATGCTGAAGGCCTTAACTTCCCAAAACCTAACCTACTGGACTGAGAGTATAATTTCGTGATCAGAGAACCAAAGTAGTATACATTTTAGTCATAAGTACCGTGAATTCATTTATGAATTAGAAGATCGAGAGGCAACCTGATCCGAAACGTTACCACCCTCTTTGAGGGTCGTACAGTTTGTTCAATAGCTTCATCTATCGTGTTGATCCGACAGTCATGCCAGTCTTTCCGCGAGTAAATAGGCTGAACTGTAATGACCATAGACACGTTAATTCGCGGACTAATCATTAAAGTAGAGAGATAAACCGTGTGAGGTAATTACCGGTTGTTATAAAGTCATTCCTTTTGTGGAATAACTTACCTTCCGAGAACCCAACCTGCTGTAGGGAGTGGCATGCTTCGACTTCATCGAAACAAATTAGTACTCATTTTAGTGACGGGCTCCTTAATTTCATGCGTCAACAAGAAGATCGAGACTCACCAGTTCGAGAACGTTATCACCTATATTCAGATTCACGCAGCTGAGTGAATGGCTTCACCTACTCTGTGATTACGAGGGCTAGACCAGGTCTTGCGAGAGTCAATCCACATTGCAGTATTATCAGTATACACGTTAATTTGCGGTATTAATATTAATGTAGAGCGTGAAACCTGTCGAGAACGTTACCTATTAGTATAGTGTGCATCTTCCTACGGAATGCCTTACCTGCCGAGAAGAATCCAGTCTGTATCGAGAGTATTACTTCGTGTTCAGAGAAACACATTATTGTAGCTTTCACTCATGGGCAATATAATTTCCTGTATAAATGAGGGGATCGCGAGAAAATCCGTTTTTGAGCTACCTATCTTGTATTTCTGAGAATCAAACATGGTATTCCAGGTGTAAATCCTCTGAACAGTTTTGACATAAGATACATTAATTCAAGGGATGAATATTAAATTCGAGAATGAAACCGTTGTAGCGCATTATCCAATTTTGTAATCTCAAACATTTTACCGGATACTTTACCATCCAAGATCCTAACCCGCTGTAGCAAATGTCCTGCTTAGTGTTCATGGAAACAAATTAGCAGAAATTTTAGCTGACGGACACTTGAGTCCCATGTATCAATAGGACGATCCAGGGTCCAACCGTCCGTGAACGATACCACCATCTTCGAGGGTAGATCAGCTATGTCAACAGAATAACCAATCCTCTGATTCCAAGGGTGAGACCAAGTATTCCGTTAGTCAATCCACAGTGCAGTACTACAAATGATCATGTTATTTCGCGTAATGCATATTAAGGTAGAGCGTTAAATTTTTGTAGTACGTCGTCTATTGTTATGGTGTCAAACCTTTCACAGAAGTACTTACCTGCTGAGGAACAAACCCGCTGTATAGAGAGTAGAATTTCGTTTTCAGAGAAACAAATTGGTACACACTTTAGTCACGACGACGGCAATTTCATGTATGACTTGGACGATCGAAAGTAAAGCCGTTGGAGAAGGTTACCAACATTCTTCAGAGTCGCACGGGTAATTCAAAGGCGTCACCAGTCCTGCGATACTGAGTGTCAAACATGGTTTTCCAATAGTATATCCGCAGAACGGTATTGGCAATACACACCTGAATTTTCTGTTTTAATGTTAAAGTCGCGTGCCAATCCGTTTGTGAACGTCACCAATTGCTACAAAGTCCAACGTTCTACCGTACGCCGTACCTTCACGCGAAACTCACCCGCTTCATCGAGAGTATGACATCGTGATCAGTGACAGAAATTAGTAATCATTTCAATGGCGGGCACCTTAACTTCATTTATGAATTAAAAAATCGACAGTCAAACCTAAGGAGAATATATGCACCTTTCTTGTGAGTCGCACGGCTATGTCAGAAAATTCACCTATCCATTTATTCCGATTGTCAAACCCGGTATTCCACGAGACAATCCGCTGTAAACTACTGGCAATGGACACCTTAATTGACGGCTTAAATATTAAAGTAGACCGTGGAACCGATTGAGAACGTTACCTGTTGGAATAAAGACAATCCTTTTACCGCAGACCTTACCCTCCCAGATCTTAACCCACTGTATCGAGAGTATAATTTCGTGTTCAGTGAAACAAATAGGTACACATTTTAGTGACAGCCACCTTAATTTCATGTATGAATTAGAAGATCGAGAATCAGGTCTCTGGATTACGTTACCAGCTATCTTCAGAGTCCCAAGGCTATGTCAATAGCTTCACCGATCCTGTGATACTGTGCGTCAAACCAGATATTTCGGGATTAATTGCTCTGAACAGTATTGGCAATAGACAACTTAGTTCACGGTTTGACTATTAAAATAGAGCACCAAACCGTTTGAGAGTGTTATCAATTGGTATAAGGTCAAACGTTTCACCGAAGTCCTCACCATAAGCGAACCTCACCGTCTTCACCGACAGAATAATTTTGTGTTCAGAAATGGAAATTAGTATTCACTGTAGTGATGTGCACTTTAACTTCATGTATGTTTCAGAAGATCGAGGGTCAAACAGTTCGAGGACGTCACCTCACTCCTTGAGATCCGAACGGCTAAGTCAATAGCTTCAACCATCCTCTGTTTCCGAGAGTCAAGCCAGGTTTTCCGGGAGTACGCCAGGTGAACAGTATTGGCAATACACACTTTAATTCACGGAACATACATGAACGTACAGAGTCAAGCCGTTATAGAACATTTCATATTGGCACAAAGTAAAACATTTTCGAATCCCTTACTTTCCGAGAACCAAACTCGCTGTATCGAGAGCATATCTTCGTGTTCAGAAAAGACATTATTATGCGTTTGAGCGACTGGTACCATAATTTCAAGGATGAATTTGAAGATCGACCGTCAAGCCGTCCGAGAAAGATACCACCGTCTTTGAGATTCGATCGGCTAAGTCAATAGCGTCACATACCCTGCGATTCCGAGAGTCAAACCAGGTTCACAAGGAGTATATCCCCTGAAGCGTATTGGCAATTGACACCTTAATTTATGGTATGAATATTATTGTAGGGAGTCAGACCGTTGGAGAACATTACCAATTCCTTTAAAGTCATTCCCTTTACTGGAGATCTCATCTTCAGCGAGCCTAACCCGTTGCATCAGGAGTATAACTTCGTGTTCAGGGAAATAAAATATTCTACATTTCTGTGACGGGCGTACCACACTGCGGATATACTCTTGGAATGACTGGGTAGGTGAAGCTACTGGCACAGCACTTCGACTCACAAAAAAGGTGCTAACTTTCTTGAACAGTTTGACTCTTGACTTTGTTATTCATTCGTGAAACTGAGGTGACCGTCTGCTGAAATGTCTACTCATTTGTTTCCGTTAACACTAGGCTAGGCACTCGCTACAGCGGGACAATATTCTCGGCAGGTAAGGCATGCGATAAAGAGAATGACTTCATACGAATTGGTTATGATCTCCTACGGTTTATCGCTCTAGTTTAGTAATCAAACCGTGAATTAAGGCGTCTATTTCCAATACTGTTCAGCGGATATGCTCCCGTATAATTGATTTGGCTATCAGAATGATAGGACAGGTGAAGCAACTGACTTGTCCGTTCGACTCTTAAAGAAGATGGGATCGTCCTCGCATCAGTTTTGCTCTTGATTATTCTATTCACACATGAAAATATGGTGTCCGTCTGTGAAAATGTCTTCTAATTTGGTTCCGTGAACACCCGACAAGACACTTCGTACCGCGGATTAGGTTCTCAAATGGTAACCCATTCGGTAAAAAGAATGATTTTATAACAATTGGTAACGTTCTTCGTCGAGTAATTAAATACTCATGCCGTGATTCAATGGGTCTATTGACAATACCATTCAGCGAATTTGCTCCAGGAATACGTCGTTTGGCTCTAGGAATCACATGATAGGTGAAGCTATAGGATCAGCCGTTCAATTCTCAAAGATGGTGGTAACTATCTATCTCGGTTTGACTCTCGATGCTCTACTTCAACATGAAATTAAGGTGCCCAAGACTAAAATATATACTCATATGTTCGACTGAACACATTGATAAATTCTGGATACAGCACGTTATGCTTTCGGGCGGTAAGATCGTCAATTAAACGTTTGACTTTATACGAATTGAAAGCGTTCTCAACCTGTTTGTCGCTCTACTTTACATTCAAGCCGTGAATTAAGGTGTCTGTAGCCAATACTGTTCAGCGACCTGCTCCAGGAGTGTGTGGATTGCCCTCTGAATGGCAGGATATGTGAAGCTATTGACTTAGCCGTTCGTCTCTAGGAGAAGGTGGTAACGTTCTCCAATTGTTTGACCGTCGATCTTCGAATTCATACAGAAAATTAAGATGCCTGTCACTAACGAGTATACTAATGAGTTTCTCTACGCACGAAGTTACACACTCCATCCAGCTGGTTATGCTCTCGGTAGGTAAGGCCTTCGGTAAAGAGAGTGATTCTAAACCAATTGGAAATGATCTCCTGCGGATTGTATTCCTACTTTAACGTTCAATCCATGAATTATCGTATCATTGGCCTATATAATTCAGCCGATTTTCTCCAGTAATGACTGGTTTTACTCTCGGTATCATATGGTAGGTGATGCTATTGACTTAGCCGTTCGTCTCCCACAAAGGGGATGGTAACGTCCTAGATCGGTTCGATCCTCGATCTTCTTATTCATAATGAAATTAAGGTCACCGTCACTAAGATGTTTACAGATTTGATCCTCTGAACACGAAGCTATACTAATGACACGGGTGGTTAGATTCTCGGATGGGAAGGTAATTGGTAACAGGAATGAATTTGTACGGATTGGTAATGTTCGCCGACGGTTTGACACTCTACTTTAACATTCAAACCGCAAATAAGTTGCCTATTGCCAAAACTGTACATCGGATTCACTACCGTACTACCTGGTTTCGCTCTCGGAATCGCAGGATAGGTGAAGCCATTCGCGTAGCCGTTCCTCTCCCATAGAAGGTGGCACCGTTCTCGAACCCTTTGACCCTAGATCGTCTAATTCATACATGAAGTTAAGGTGCCCGTCAATGCAACAAATACTAATTTCTTTCTGTGAACACGATCTTATACTCCCTATGAAGCCGTTGAGATTCGCGGAAGGTGAGGCCTTTGCTAAAACGTTTGACTTTATAGCAATAGGTCCCTTTCTCATTCGGTTTGTCGCTCGATTTTAATATTCAAATCGTGAAATAAGGTATTTATTTCAAATTCTGTACAGCGCATGTACTCCCGGATTACCTGGATGGACTATCGGAATGACAGGGTAGGTGAAACTATTGACTTATCCGTTCGAATATCAAAGAGGGTGGCAAAGATCTCGAACGGCTTATCCCTCGATCTGCTAATCTATAGATGAAATTACGGTGCCTTCTGTAAAATGTATACTAATTTACTTCTATTAACGCCAAGTTATTCTCTCGCTACAGCGGGAATGGTTCTCGAAAGGTGAGGCATTCTGAAAAAAGAATGACTTAATACGAATTGGTAATGTTCACCGACGGTGTGACACTCTCTTTTAATATTTATACTGTGAATTAAGGAGTAGATTGCCAATACTGTTTAGTCTATTTGCTCCTGGACTAGCGGGTCTAGCTCTATGAATCACAGGATGGGTGAAGCTATTGACTTCGCTGTTCGATTCGCAAAGAAGGTGGTCGCGTTCCCGAACGGATTGTCTGTCGATTTTTGTATTCATAGATGAATATATGGCTTTCGTCTGCTTCAACACTGTCAAACCATGTATGCCGGGAGCATATCCGCTGTACATTATTGGCATTAGGCACCACATTCCACGGTATAAATATTAAAGTGCAGAGTCAAGCCGTTGTGGACCGTTACGTATAGGTATAGTGTCAAACTTTTTACAGAAGGCCTTACCTTCCGGGATGAAATCCCGCTGTATCGAGAGTGTAGCTTCGTGTTCAGAGTAGCAAATTATTACTCATTTTTGTGACGGGCACCTTATGTTCATGTATATAATTAAATGATCGAAGGTCAAATACTTCGAAAACGTTACAACACTCCTTGAGAGTCGAACGGATAAGTGAATAGGTTCACCCGTCCTGTGATTCAGAGTGTCAAACCACGTATTCCTGGAGCAAGTGCGCTGAACTGTAATAGGGACTGACACCTTAATTCATGGTTTGAATATTAAAGCAGACCGTCAAACCGGTGTTGATCGTCACCAATTGCCATAAAGTCAAACATTTTACAGAAGACCTTACCCTCCGAAAAACGAACCCACTGTAGCAAGAGTAAAACTTCGTGTTCAGATAATCACATTAGTATACATTATAGTGATGTCATCTTAATTTCATGTATGAACTAGAAGGTCGAGGGTCATACGGTTAGAGAAAGTTACCATCTTTACTGAAAGTCGCACAGCACTGTCAGTAGCTCCGCCTATCTGTGGTTCCTAGTGACAAATCTGGTACACGGGGGTAAATTTGCTGACGAATATTGGTAATAGATACCTTATTTCACAGTTTGAATATTAAAGCACACCGACAAACCGGTGTAGATCGTTACCAATTGGTATAAAGGCAAAAGTTTTTAAGAAGGCCTTACCTTCCGCGAACCTCACCGCCTTCAACAAGAGTGTAAGTTGGTGAGAACAGAATGAAAGTAGTATTCATTTCAGTGACAGGCACCTTATGTTCATGTATGAATTAGAATATCCATGGCCAAACCGTTCGGTAACGTTACCACCCACTTTGAGAGTCGATTGGATGTGTCAGTAATTCCACCTAACCTGTGATTCCGAGAAACAAAGCAGGTAACCCGAAACAAAATCTGCAAATGAGTATTGGCAATAGACACCCCAATTCAGGGAATGAATATTGAAGTAACAATTCATACCGTTGGAGAACATTACTAATTGGTGTAAAGTCAATCATTTTACCGAAGAACTTACATTCCAAGAACCTTACCCGCTTCATCGCGAGTATAATTTCGTGTCCAGTGCAACCAAGTGGTACATATTTTAGTGACGGGCACCTCAACTCCATGTATGAACAGGAAGGTCAAAACTCGAACCGTTCGAGTCCGTTACCACTTTCTATGACTTTCGAACGGCTAGGTAAATAGCTTCAGCTATCCTCTGGTTCCGGAATTCTTATCAGGTAATACGGGTATGAATTCGCTGAAATCTGTAGGCAATAAATACCATAATTCACGGTATGAATATTAAAGTGGAGCGTCAAACCGTTTGAGAACCTTCCCAATGCCTATAAAGTCAAACATTACATGCTAAGGCCATACCTTCCGTGAACCTCACCTGCTACATCGAGAATATAACATCGTGATCAGAGAAAGAAATTATTATTCATTTCAGTGACGGGCACCTAAACATCATGTATGAATTCGAAGACCGATGGTCAAGCTGTTCGAGAACATAACCACCATATCTGAGAGTCGAACGGCTGAGACCATAGTTTCTGCCGTGCTTCGATTTCGAAGGTCATTGGTCGTTTTCCGGGAGTAAGTCCACTGGCCGGTGTTGGCATTAGACGCCTTCATTCGCGGTTTGAATACTACAGTAGAGCGACAAACCGTTTGACAACGCTTCCAGTTGGGCTAAAGTCAAACGTTTTATTCATGACCTTACCGTCTCAAAGCATAAATCGGTGCATCGAGAGTACAACAAGGTGTTCAGAGAATGAAATGTATAAACGCTTTAGTGCCCTGCACCTCAATTACTCGAATGAAATAGAAGATCAAGAGTCAAACCGTTCGAGATCGTTGCCACTTTAGTTAAAAATCGATCGCCATAGATATTTGCTTCACCTACCCTACGATTCTGAGAGTCAAACCAGATATTCTGGGTGTAAATCCTCCGAACAGAGTTGGCCTTAAACACCTTAATTCACGGTTTTAATATTAATGTATAGAGTCACTCCATTCAAGAACCTTATCAATTGGTAGAGAGTCAAGCGTTTTACTGGAGACCTTACCCTGTCAATGCTGAATGCTCTGTATCGAGAGCAATGCATCTTGTTCGGGGGAACAAATTACTATGCATTATATAGACGGGCACCATTCTATTATGTACGAATTAGAAAATCGTGGGTCTAGCCGCTCCAGATCGATACCACCTACTGTGTGAGTTGAACAGTTGTCAATAGCTTCAACTATCTTATGATTCCGAGAAATGAGCTACTCTGGCACTACATGCCCCGTACAGTATTGGCAATAGACACCATAGCTCAAGGTCCGAATATTAAAGCAGACCGTCAAACCGTTATAGGACTTTACCTAATCGTATGTTGACAAACCCTTTACCGACAGTCTTTCATTCCGAGAAGATTACCCGCAGTATCGAGAGTATGACTTTGAGGTTGTAGGAGCATTTTAGTATACACTTTAGTGACGGATACCTTAATTCCATGCATGAACAAGAATATCGAGCGTCAAACCGTTCGCGAACGTTACCATCCTCTTTGAGAATAAAATGGTTATACCATTAGATTCACCTATCCCATGATTCGTAAAGTGGAGCATCAAACTGTTTGTGAGCTTTACCAATTCGTGTAAATTCAAACGTATTGCCGAAGGCTGCAGCTTCCGTGAATCTCGCCCGCATCATCGTTAGAATAACTTCGTGTTCAGAGGATCAAATTAGTAAATATTTTAGTGACGGGGACCTTAACTTCAAGTATGAATTAGGAGATCGAGGGTCAAACCGTTCGAGAACGTTACCACCTTCTGTGAGAGATCAATGATTAAGTCAATAACTTCACTTATACTGTGCTTCCCAGGGCAAACCCGGAAAAACAGAAAGTAATTCTGCTGAAGAGTATTAGCAATTTACACCTTAATTCACGGTATGTAAATAGAAGCAGGCCGTCAAGCCGATGTAGAATATTTCCAATTCCTATAGGGTGACACTTCCTTGAAAATGCCAAACGCTCCGAATAACGGACCATCTGAATCGAGTGTATAACACCGTGCTCAGAGGTACACACTAGTATACATTTTAGTGACGAGCACGTGCATTAATATGTAGATCGAGTGTCATACCGTTCGAGAAATTTTCAAACTACTTTGATGGACGCACAGTTACATCAATAGCATCAGCTATCCTGTGGTTCTGTAATTAAAATTAGCAATCCCGGGAGTAAGTACGCTGAACAGGATTGGCAAAAGACACCTTAATTCACGGAATGAATATTAAACTGCGATGACATACTGTTGTAGATCGATACATATTGGTAAGCGGATCAAACGTTTTACCGAAGTCCTTACCTTCCAAGAACCAAACCCGCTGCATCGAGAGTATAACTTCGTGTTCAGGGAAATAAAATATTCTACATTTCTGTGACGGGCGTACCACACTGCGGATATACTCTTGGAATAACAAGGTAGGAGATGCTATTGGCACCGCAGTTCGACTCACAAAAAAGGTGCTAACTTTCTCGAACAGTTTGACTCTAGACTTTGTTATTCATACGTGAAACTCAGGTGACCGTCTGCTGAAATGTCTACTCATTTGTTTCTGTTGGCACTAGGCTAGGCACTCGCTACAGCGGGACATTATTCTCGGCAGGTAAGGCATCCGATAAAGAGAATGACTTCATACGAATTGGTTATGACCTTCTGCGGTTTATCGTTCTGGTTTAGTAATCAAACCGTGAATTAAGGCGTCTATTTCCAATACTGTTCACCGGATATGCTCTCGTCTAATTGCTTTGGCTCTCGGAATGATAGGACAGGTGATGCTACTGACTTAGCCGTTCGACTCTTAAAAAAGGTGGGATCGTTCTCGCATCAGTTTGGCTCTTGATTATTCTATTCACACATGAAAATATGGTGTCCGTCTGTGAAAATGTCTTCTAATCTGATTCCATGAGCTATAAGCATACAATCGCTACAGCTGGTTAGGTTTTTGGACTGCAAGTTGTCCGGTAAAAAGTTTGACTTTATAGCATTTGTTAATGGTCTCCGATGGATTGCCCTTCTACATTAATATACAAACCGTGAATTAACCTCTCTATTACCAAAACTGTGTACCGAATTACTCTCAGAATACCCAGTTTGCACCTCGAAATCACCGGATGGGGTACGATATTGTCATTATGGATTGGCTCGCAAAGACGGTGGTAACGATCTCGATCGGTTTGGCCCTCGATCTTCTGGTTCAAAGATGAAATTGTTGTGCCTGCACTATCATTGATACCATTTAGCTTCTCTCAGAACAATGATATGCCATCGATTCCGCGGGTGGCTTCTCGGAATGTACGGAATTCAGTGAAAACCTAGAACCTATACAAATAGGTAACGATGTACAACTCTGTGACTCTGTTTTATAATATTTATAGTGGGAAGTACAGCAGGAATGCCTGGTTTGACTCTCGGAATCACAGGATAGGTGATGATATTGACTTAACTGTTCGACTCCCAAATAAGGTGGTTACGTCCCTGAACGGCTTGACACCCGACCTTATAAGTCATACATGAAATTACGGTGCCTATCATTAAAATGTATACTAATGTATTTTTCTAAACACGAACTCATATTCTCGATACGGCGGATAATATTCTCAAAATGTAAGACCTTCTGTAAACGGTGTGACTCTATACGCATGGGTATCGTCCTCCAACGGTTTAGAGATCTGTCTTCATATTGTTACCGTGAATCAGGGTGTCTAATGACAATACTCTAAGCCGATTTACTCCCAGAAGACTAGATTTGACCCTCGGAATCACAGGATAAGTGGAGCTATTGACTTAGCCCTTCGACACTTGAGGAAGGTAGTAGCATTCTCGGATAGTTTGCCTCGCGATAATGCTAATGAAACATGAAAATGAGAAGCCCGTCTGCTAAAATGTCTAGTAAATTGTTTCCGTGAGCACTGAGCATGACACTCGCTACATGCGTGTTAGGTTCTTGCAAGGTAAGGTATCCGGTAAAATGTTTGACTTTATTCCATTTGGTAATGTTCTCCAATGGTTGGATTCCCTACTTTAATATTCATACCGTGAATTAATGTTTCTACTTCCAATACTGTTCAACGGATTTACTCCCGGAATACCATACATGACTATCGGAACCACAGGATGGGTGCAGATACTGACTTATACGTTCGTCTCCATCAGAAGGTGGTAACGTTCCCAATCGGTTGGACACTCGATTTTCCAAATCATACATGAAGTTAAGGTGCCCCTCACTCAAATGAAAACTAATTTCTTCCTGTGAGCACGAGGTTATACTCTCGATACAGTATGTTTGATTTTCGGAGGGGAACGCCGTCGGATAAACGTTCGACTTTATAGCAATTGGCAATGCTCTCAATCGGTTTGACGCTCTACTTTAATATTCAAACCGTTAACCAAGGTGTCTATTGCCAATACCGTACACCGCATTTACTCCGGGAGTGCCACTTATGACTCTCGTAATCATAAAATACGTGGAGCTATTGTCTCAGCCGTTCGACCTTGAATGAAGTTGGTAAAGTCCTCACACTCGATCTACTGTTTTATACATGAAATTAAGGTGACAGTCACTAAACTGTATGCTAATTCGTTCCTTTGAGCACGGTGCTATACTCTCGATATAACGGGCTAGGTTTCCGGAGGGTAAGGTCTTCGGTGAAGCGTTTGTCTCTATAGCAATTGGTAACGTTCTCCAACAGTTTGGCGCTCGATTTTCTAATTAATACACGAAGTTACGGTGGCCGTCACTAAAATGAATAGCAATTACTTCCTCTGAACACAAACTCATTTTCTCGATGAAGCCCGCGCGGCTCGCGGAAGGTAAGGCCTTCGGTAAAACGGTTGACGTTGTGGCAATTGGTAACGTTCCCCAACAGTTTGACGCACTACGTTAATATTCAAACCTTGAATTAAGGTGTCTATTACCAGTAACGTTCAGCGCATTTACTCCCTGAATACCTGGTTTGACACTCGGAATCACGTGATAGTGGAAGCTACTGCCTTATCCGTTCGAATCTCACAGTGGGTGGTAACATTCTCGATTTGCTCGATCCTCGATCTTATATTTCACACATGAAATTATGGTACCGTCACTAAATGGTATAATAATTCGTCCCACGGAACACGAAGTTATACTATGGAATCGGCAGGTTAGCTTCTCCGATGGTAAGGCTATCGGTAAAGTATTTTAGTCTATACCAATTGGTAACGTCCTACAACGCTTTGACGGCTGCTTTGAAATTCAAAACGTGAATTACGGCGGCTACTGCCAAGACTGTTCAGCGGATTGACTGGTGGAATATATGATTTGTCTATCGGAGTCTGAGGATGGGTGATGCTATTGACTGAGCCGCTTGATACTGAGAGAAGAGGGTAACGTTCTCGATTGGATTGACACTTGACTTTCTAATTCATAAATGAAATTTCGGTGACCGGCAGGAAAATGTATATTAATTTGTATCTCTGGACATGAAGATATACTCTCGATTCAGCGGGTTAGGTTTTCAGAAGGTGTGGCCTTCGGTGAGACGTTTGACTTGATAACAATTCGTAACGTTTTCAAGCGGTGAGACACTGTATTTTAATATTCAAACCGTGACTTAAGATGTCTCCTGCCAATTGTGCAAAGTGAATTTACTACAGGAATACCTAGTTTCACTTTCGGAATTACGGTTAGCTGAAGCTTTTGACGCTGCCGTTCGTCCCTAAAAGAGGGTGGTATCATTCCTGAAAGGTTTGGTCATCGATCTTCTAGTTCATACATGAAAATAAGGGGCCCGTCACTAAATTCTAAGCTAATTTTATTCTCTATACACGAAGATATACTTTCGATTCTGCGGGTTATCTTCTCGGAAGGTAAGGCCATCGGTAAAAGGTTTGACTCTATATCGAAAGGTAATGTTCTACATCGGTTTGACGCTATACATTAATATGCATTGCTTGAAATAGGATATCCAATGCCTAAACAGTGCGGCGGATTTACCCCAGGTATACTTGGTTTTATTCTCGGAATCACAGGATAGGTGACGCTATTGACGTACCCGCTCGTCTCTCAAAGAATGTGGTAACGTTCTCGAACGGTTTGACCCTCATCCTTTTAATTCATACATGAAATTAAAGCCCCCGTCACTAAAATGTACACTAATTTGCTTCTCAGAACCAGAAGTTACGCCTTCGATATAGAGGGATAGGTGCGCGGAAGGTAGTTTGTCATCATGACAATTGGTATAGTTCTCCTACGGTTTGTCTCTCAGCTTTAATACTCATACCGCGAAGTGTGGTGTCTATTGCGAATACACTTCAGCAGATTTACTCCAGGGTACCAGATTTGTCTCTCGGAACCACAGGATTGCTGGAGCTATTGACTCATGCGTTCGAGCCTCAAAGGTGGTGGTAACGATCTCGATCGGTTTGAAACTAGATTTTCAAATTGATACATGAAATTAAGGTGCCAGTCACTAAAATGCATATTAATTTGTACCTGTGACTACAGCGATATACAATCGATAGAGCGGGTTAATTTCACGGATGGTAAGGTCTTCGGAAAACCGTATGATCTTATGCCAACCGGTAACGTTCTCAAGCGGATTCATGCTCTCCTTCTATATTCAAACTGCGAAATAAGGCGTCCGCTGCCATTACTGTACCGCGGATTTACGCCTGATAAACCTAGCGTGACTCTCGGGATCTCAGGACAGGTGAAACTATTGTCAGAGATGTGCGTTTCTAGACGAAGGTGGTAACGTTCTGGATCAGTCTGCCTCCCGATCTTCTTATTCATACACGAAATTCTGGTGCCAGCCACTAAAGTGTATACTAATTTGCTTCTCTGAACACAGAGTTATACTCTTGATGCATCGAGTATGCAGTTTCTCGGAAGGTAAGGCTTTCGGTAGAAAGTTTGGTTCAATACCAGTTGGCAGTGTTCTACAATGGTTCGCCTCAGTACTTTAATAGTGAGACGGTGTATTAAGGGGTCTATTGCTCATACTGTACTGGGGATTTACTACCGGAATACTTGGATTCACTCTTGGAATCACTGGATAGGTGAAGCTTTTGTTTTAACCGTTCGGCTCCCAAAGAAGATGGCTATGATGTCCAACGGATTAACAATCGATCTTCTAATTCATATATGAAAATAAGGTGTGCATCTGCTATAACGTCTACTAATTTGTTTCTGTCAGCAGTGAACATGGTACTCACTACAACGGGTCAGGTTCTAGGAAGGTAATGCACTCGGTAAAATGAATGACTCTATACCAATTGGTAATGGTCCCCGACGGATTCACATTCTAGTTTAATATTCAAACAGTGAACTATGGTGACCGTAGTTCAATTCTCTTCAGCGGATTTTCTCCCGGAATACCTGTATTAGCCCTAGAAATCACAGGAATGTTGATCCTATTAAGTTCGCTGTTCGATTCTCAAACAAGGTGGTAAGTTTCCCGAACGGTTTTGCGCTCAATCTTCGACTTCACACTTGAAATTAAGTTGCCCGGGCCTAAAACATGTCCTAGCTTGATCCTCTGAGCACCTTATCATACTCTCGATACAGCGCGTTAGGCTATCGGAGCGCAAGGTATCCGGTAAAAGATTTGAATTTATACCATTTGGTAATGTCCGCCGAAGTGTTTACTCTCTACTTTAGTATTCATACCGTGAATGACGATGTCTGTTGCAAAATGATTCAGCGGATTTACTCACGGAAGGTAGGTCTTCCAGCTAAAAGTTTGACTCTATACTAATTGGTAGGGTGCTACAACGGTTTGACTTAGTACTTTGTTATTTATACCATGAAATAGGGTATAAGGACAACAGTGTACAGCGGAGCTACTCTCAGAATACCAAGTTAGACTCGAGGCATCACAGGATAGGTGAATCTATTGACTTATCCTTTCCACCCTCAAAGAAGGCGGCAACGTTCCCGAACCATTTGATACTCGATCTTCTAATACATACGTAAAATTAAAGGCGCCGTAAATAAAATATACACTAATTTGCTTCTCTGAACCAGAAGTTATGCTTTCTGTACAGCGGGATAGGTGCGCGGAAGGTAAGGTGTACGGTAAGAAGTTTGTCGTCATGCCAATTGGTAAAGTTCTCCTACGGTTTGTCTCTCAGCTTTAATACTCATACCATGAATTATGGTGTCCATGGCCAATGCTGTTCAGCGGATTTACTCACGGAATGCCTGGTTTTACTCACGGAATCACACGGTAGGTGAAGCATTTGACTTAGCGGTTCGTCTCCCACATTATGTGGAAACGTGCACGAACGGTTTGACCCTCCATCATCTAATTCAAACATGAAATTAAGGAGCTCGTTACTAAAGCGAAAAATAGTCCGTTCCTTTGAACACGGTTTGATACTCTCGAAAAGGCGGGTTAGCTACTCCGAACGTAAGGCCATTTGTGATGTGTTTGACTTGATATCAATTGGCAACGCTCTAAAACGGTTTGACGCCGTACAATAACATTTAAACCGTGACTTCAGGTGTTAATTACCAATACCTTTCCGGGGATTTACTTTCGCTTGACATTCGGAAGCACACAATATGTGAAGCTATTGACAAAGCTGAGCGACGCTGAAAGAAGGTGGTAACGTTCTCGATGGCTTTGACTCTCGATGTTAATATTTATGCACAAAAATGTAGTTTCCGTCCTCTAAAATGTCTACTAATTTGTTTACGCGGACAATAAACATGACACTCACTACAGCGTGTTAAGTTATCGGAAGGTATAAAGAGTGACTTAATACGAATTGGTAATGTTCGCCGACTGTCCGACTCTCTATTTTAATATTCGTACAGTGAATTAAGGTGCATATTGCCAATACTGTTCCGCCGATTTGCTCCTGGAATAGCGGGTATAGCTCTATGAATCACAGGATGTGTGAAGGTATTGTCTTCGCCGTTCGATTCTCAAAGAAGGTGGTCGCGTTCACGAATGGTATGAATGTCGAGTTTTGTATTCATACATGAATATATGGCTACCGTTTGCTTCAATTCTGTCAAACCAGGAATTCCGGGAGTAAATCCGTTGTACCTTATTAGCATTATGCACCATATTTCACGGTATAAATATTAAAGTGCAGAGTCAAGCCGTTGTGGACCGTTTCGTATTTTGAGTAGAGTCAAACTCTTTACCGAAGGCCTTACTTTGCAAGATGAAAAGTGTCGAGTATGTAGCATCGTATTCAGAGAAGCAAATTGTTAGACATTTTAGTGACGAGCACCTTAATTTCATATATGAATTAGAAGATCGTGTTTCAAGCAGTTCATTAACGATACCATCTTCTCTGAGAGTCGAACGGCAATGTCAATTGCTTCACCTATCCAATGATTCCGAGAGTCATTCCAGGCATTCCGGGAGTAAACCCGCTGATCGTTGTTGGCAATATACCCATTAATTCGCTGAATGAATATTAAAGTGGAAAGCCAAACTTTCGGAGAACATTTCCAATTGGTATTTCGTCAGTCGTTTTAAAGAAGTCCTTATCATCCGAGAAGCTAACCCACTGTATTGAGAGTATAACGTCGTGTTTAGAGGCACACATTAGTATAAATTTTAGTGGCGGCAAATAAATTTCATGTATGAATTATATTATCGAAGGTCAAATAGTACGAAATCGTTACCATGCACTCGGAGATTCGAACGGTTGCCAATAGCTGCACCTATCCTGTAATTTTGAGATTAAAGCCGAGTGATCCGGGAGGAAATCCGCAGAACAGAATTGGCAATAGTATTGGCAATGTACAAAGTCTGACCCTTGTAGAGGGTAATCTATTGGTAGGGAAAAACTTTATACCGAAGGCCTTACTTTCCTCGAACCTCACCCGCTGTATCGATAGTATAACCACGTGATCTGAGAAACTAATTAGTTTATACTTTAGTGACGGGTACCTTAATTGCATGTATGAGTTGGAAGATCGAGTGTCAACCAGGTCGAGACCGTTACCACCTCCTGTGAGAATACGGCTAAGAGAATACCACCAACCTATCCCAAGATTGCGAGTGTCGGAGCTGGTATTCCAGGAGTAAACACTCTGAACAGTATTGGTAATAGAAACCTTACTTCACGGTTTGAATATTAAATATGGAGCGTCAAACCGTTTCAGAACGACACCAACTGCTATAAACTCAAACGTTCTAACGACGAACGTTCCTTCCGGCGAACCTCAACCGCGTCATCCGGAGTACAACACCGTGTTCAGAGAAAGAACTTAGTATCCATTTCAGTGACGGGCACCTTAACTTCTCGTACGAATTACAAGATCGGGGGTTAAGCCGATCGAGAACGTTACCTCCTTCTACAAGGGACGAGAGGCGACCTCATTAGCTTCACCCATCCTGTGATTCTTAGACCTAAACCAGGTATTCCTCGATTGAATGCGCTGTGCGGAATTGGCAATGAACGCCTCAGTCCTGGGTCTGAACATTGAAGCAGAGCGGTAAGCCGTTGTATAACAATACCTGTAGGCGTAGGGTCAAACTTCTTACAGAATGCCTTACCACCGATAATCAAACCCGCTGTATCGAGAGTATAGCATGGTACCCAGGGAAAAAAATTAGTACACACTTTAGTGACTGGCATTTTAATTTCATCTATGAATAAGATGATCGAGGGACAAACCGTTCGCGAAAGTTACCACCATGTTCGGGAGATGATCAGTTGTTTCAACAGCTTCACGTATTCAAAGATTTCAAAAGACATACGAGGTATTTCGGTCGTAAATACCCTGACCCGCTTTGCCTCAGACATCTTATTTCACCGTATAAATATTGAAGTAGTGAGTCAAACAGTCGGAGAACAATACTAGTTCGTATAGTGTCACTCTTTTTACCAAATACCTAACCAAAGGAGAACCGAACCCGCTTCAGCGAGTGCCTTGCTGAATGTTCGCGGGAAAAAAATTGTCGAAATTAAAGTAGCCGGACACGTTATTTTTGTGCATGAGTAGCAAAATGGAGAATCAAACCGTTCGAGAGCGTTACCACCTTCTTTGATAGTCAATTAGCTAAGTCAATTGCTAGAAATATCCAGTGATTCCGAGAGTCAAACCAGGTGTTCCGGGCGTACATCAGCTGAAGGGTATAGGAAATATACACCTTACTTCACGGTTTCAATATTAAAGTAGGTCATCAATGTGTTTGAGATCATAACCAGTTGCTATAAAATCAATCCTTTCAGCGAAGTCCTTACCCTTCGTAAAACTAACCCGCTGTATCGAAAGTATAACTTGGTGATCTGAGAAATTGATTAGTATCCATTTCAATGACGGGCACCTTAACTTCATGTATCAATAAGAAGAACGATGGTCAAACCGTTCGGGAACGTTACCACCATTTTTGAGGGTCGAACTGCTAGGACAATATGTTCGCCTGTCCTGTGATACTGGGAGACAAACCGCGTATCCCTGGATTATATCGAAGGGACAGTATTGGCAATAGATACCAAAATTTACTCTATGAACATTAAAGTAGAGAGTCAAACTGTCGGAGAACATTACCAATTTGTATAATGTCTTGCTTTACCGAATACCTTACCGTAAGATAACTTAAGCCTCCATAGCGAGTGCCTTTCTTATGATGGCAGAATAAAATTTGTAAACATTACAGCAGACGGAAGCGTTATTTGCATGTATGAATAGCAAGACCGAGAGTGAAACATTACGGGAACCTAACCACCATCTTTTAGAGTCGGACGGCTAAGTCAATAGCCTCAACTATCCCGTGACTCCGACAGCCAAACCAGATAAAACGGAGGTAAATGTCCTGTACAGTAGTGCCAATGGACACATTATTTCACGGTATGAATATTAAACTGCAGGGTCCAACCGCTGTAGAACGTTACCTATTCCCATAGATTTAATTTCTCACAGAAGGCCTTACCTTCCGAGTAGCCAACCCGGACAATCAAGAGTATAACTTTGTGCTCAGAGAAACACATTAGTTTACATTTTAGCGACGGGCACCTCAACTTCATGTATGGATAATAAGATCGAGTGTGAAGCCGTTCGAGACCGTTACCACCTCATTTAAGAGTCGACCGGCAATGTCAATAAATTGACCTATTCTGTGATACTGACAGACAAACCAGGTATAGCGGTAGTAAATCCGCTGAACGGTATTGTCACTAGGCCCATTAATTCGCGGTATGAATATTAAAGTACATCCTGAAGCCGTTGTAGATCGTTAACAATTAGTATATAGTCGTTTTTCATCCCGATGGCCGTACCCTCCGAGGACCTAATCCGTTGTATCGAAAGTGTAACATCGCGTTCAGAGAGACATATTTGTTTACATTTTAGTGACAGTTTTATTTCATGTATGAATTAGAAGAACAAGGGCTAAAGCTTTCGAGAACGACAACACCGTCTTTGAAAGTCGATCAGTTATGTCAATACCCTCACCTGTCCAGTGATTCCGAGAGTCAAACGAGGTACTCCGGGGGTATATGCCCAGTACAGTTTTGGCGATAGACCCCTTCATCCACGGTATGAATATTAAAGCAGACTGTCATACTGTAGTTCGTTACGTATTCCTTTAAGGTCAAACCATTTACCGAAGGTATTACCTTCCAAGAAGCTGATCCGCTGTATCGAGAGTATGACTTCGTGGTTAGAGAAGCAAATTATTATCCATTTTAGTGACGGCCCCCTTAATTCCACGTACGAATAAGATCTAGCGTCAAACCGTTCGGGATCGTTACCATCCCATTTCAGAGTAGACAGTCTAAGAAAACAGCTTCACCTATCCTGTGATTCCGAGCGTCACACTAGGTATATCTGGAGTAAATCCACTGTAGTGTAATGGCTATGGATACCTAATTTCACGGTATGGATATTACACTGGAGATTCAAGCCGATGGAGGACGTTACAACTTGGAATGGAGTCAAACTTTTTGCCAAAAGCCTTGCCTAGCGAGAATGTAACCCGCTGTAGCGAGATATTATCGTAATGATCACCTAAACAATTAAGTACGCATTGTAGCAGATAAGACTTCTTAATTTTATGTACGAATAAGCAGATCGAGAGTTAATCAGATTGAGAAAGTTACCGTCATTCTTGAGAGCCGCATAGCTATTTCAGTATCTCCACGTAGCCTATGACCCTGAGACTCAAATCAGGTATTCCGGGATTAAATCCGCTGAATAGTATTGGCAAGGTACACAATATTTGACGGCATAAGTGTTAAAGTACAGAGTCAGACAGTTGTAAAACGTTACCCATTGGAATAGCTGCTAACTTTTCACCGAACGCCATACCTTCCGAGAAGCTAAACCGCTGCACCGATAGTATTACATTGTGTTCAGATGTACGAACCAGTATGCATTTCAGTGACGAGCACGTTAATTTCATGCATTCATTAGGAGATCCAGGGTCAAACCGTTCGAGAACGATACCACATTCTTCGAGAGTCATACAGATAAGTCAACAGCGCCACCAAACATATCAATCCGAGAGTCAAACCATGTATTCCGGTGATAAATCCGCCGAAAAGTGTTGGCAATAAGCACCTTATTTAACAATTTGGATATTAATGTTCAGAGTAATTCCGTTCCAGAACGTTATCAAGTGGAATAGATTCATACTTTATACCGAGGCCTTACATTCGGAGGACGCCACTTGATGTGTCGAGAGGATTACTTCGTGATCAGAGAAACAAACTGGTATACATTTCAGGGACGGGCACGTTAGATTCGTATGCGAATTAGAAGACCGTTTGTCAAACCGTTCGTGAGTGATACCATCCTCTGTGAGAAACGAACGTCGACGTCAATAGCTTCACCTATCCTGTGATTCCGAGGGCCGAGTCAGATATTCCGCTAGTAAAGGACCTGAACTGCATTGGCAAAGAGCACCTTACGTCGCGGTATAAATAAGAAGATAGAAAGTCAATCCGTGGAAAAAAACAAAAACTCATATAATGTAATTCTTTTACACAATGCTTTACCGCCTGATAAACTAACCCGCTGTTGCGTATGTCTAGCTCATTGTTCACGGGATCAAATTGGTAGACATTGAGCAGACGGAGACTACATTTTTCTGTATAAATATCAAAATCCGGAGTCAAGCCGTTACAGAAAGGCGCTAGCTCCTGTGAGAAACGATCGGGTACGTCAATAGTATCGCCTGCTCTTGTGATTCCGATAGCTAAATCATTTATTACGGGAGTGAATCCGCTGCACAGAATTGGTAATAGACACCTCAATTCACTGATTGATTACTAACATGAAGCGTCACACCGTAGCAGAACATTACCTATTCGTATGAAGTCATACTTTTGGCCGAATACCTTACCATTCTAGAACCTATTCCGCTGTAGAGAGTGTCATGCTTACTGCATATGCAAATCAATTAGTAGACAGAGTGAATCCATGTATTCCAGAAGTAAATCCCCAGTACAGTATTGGCATTAAAGACCCTAATTGACGATTTAGAAATTAAAGCACAGAGTCTGACCGTTGTACAACGTTATCTACTGGTACATGGTAAACCTTTTTACCGAAGGCCTAACCATCTGTGAAGTTAACCCGCTGTATTGAGAGTATAAGTTCGAGCCCGGAGAAGGAAATTAGTATACATTTGATGGATTGGCTCGATAATTTCATGTACAAATTACAAAATCGACTGCAAACCATTTCAGAACGTTACCACCGACTTTGAGACCCGAACGGCTAAGTCAATAGCGTCACCTATGCTGTGATTGCGAGAGTCAGACCAAGTGCTCCTTGAATAGCCCATTGAATATTATTGGCAATAGACACCTTAATGCAATTCTTGAGTATTAAGGTAGAGAGTCAAACCAATTTAGGTCATTACCACCTTCTTTGTGATTCGAACGTCTAAGTCACCAGTTTCAAATGTCCTCTAATTCCAAGAGTCAGACCAGGTATACCGGGAGTAAATCCGCTGCACAGTATGGCATTAGAAACCTTATTTCACGGTATAAATATTAAAATCAAGAGTCATATTGTTGTAGATTTTAGAAATTGTATAGAGTGTAACTTTAACAGGGGTACGTACCTTCCGAGAAGCTAACCCGCAATTTCGTGGGTATTACTTAGTTTTCTGTGAAGCATGTTAATGATCATTTTCGTATCGGGGACATTAATTTCATGTATGAATGAGAAGACCGAGAGGCAAACAGTTCCATAGAGTTACAGCCTCCTTTTTGAATCGCACACCTAAGACAATAGCGTCACCTATCCTGTGATACTTAGATTCACTCCATGTATAACCGGAGTAAATCCTCTGTACACTGTTTACAATGGACACCTCAATTCGCGAATTGAATAATAAAGTAGAGCCTGAATCTGTTTCAGATCGTTACCAGATGGCATAAAGTAATACACCGTATCGCATACCTTATCTTACGAGAGCATAAGCCGCAATATCCTGGGTATAACGTCGTGATAAGAGACACAAAATAGTATTCATTTTTGTAACGAGCACGATAATTTCATATACGAATTTCAAGATCGAGTGCCAAACCGAAAGGGATCGGTACCACCTTATTCGAGTGTCGAAATGCTAAATCAATAGCTACACCTATCCTGTGATACCGAGGTTCAGACCAGATATTCCGCGAGACAATCCGCAGTGCAGTATTACCAATATACTCGTTAAATGACGGTATGCATATTATTGGAATGTGTAAAAACGTTGTGGAATATTAGAGAATAGAAGCTCACTCGCACTATCGAGAATTTAGTTTCGTGTTCAGAAAAGCAAATTAGTATTCATTTCAGTGACGGGCACCTTAATTTCATGTATGAAATAGAAGATCGGGGGTCAAACCGTTCGAGAACGTTGCAACCTTCTGTCAATAGCTCCACCTATGCTGCGATTCCGTGAGCCGAACCAGGTATTCCGGGAGTAAATCCGCCACAAAGTATTGTCATTATACACCCTATCTCACGGTATAGATATTAAACTACAGAGTCAAGCCGTTGTAGAACGTTATCTATTGGTATGGTGTGAAACTTTTCCCCGAAGACCTTACTTTCCGAGAACCTACTCCTTTGAACTGAGAGTATATCCTCGTGTCCCGAGAAACAAATTAGTACTCACATTAGTGACGCGCACCTTGATTTCATGTCTGAATTACGAATTGGAGTGTCAAACTTTTCGAGAACATTTCCACTATCCTAGCGAGTCGGACGGCTGAGTCAATAGCTTCACCTCTCCTGTAATTCCGAGGCTCAAAGCAGGTAGTTCTGGAGTAAATCCGCCGAATAGTAGTGGCAATAGACATGCTAATTCTAGGCATGAATATTAGAGTAGAGAGTCAATCCGACGGAGAACATTACGAATTGCTATATAATAATTCATTTGTCGAGTACCTAACCTTCCTAGAACATAACACGCTGCAGCGAGTGTCTTGCTTAGAGCTCACGGAAACAAATTAGTAGACAATTTTGCAGATGGAAACCTTATTTTTGTGTATGTGTAAAATAATCGCGACTCAAATCTATCGAGAACGATCCCAACTTCTTTACTGGACGAATGGTTAAGTGAATGTCTTCACCTATCCTGATATTTCGATAGTCAAACCAGGTACCCCGGGAGTCAATCCGATGAACAGTATTGGCAATAGACACCTTATCTCACGGTATGAAAATTAAAGTACAAGCTTTAACCGACGGAGATCATTAGCAATTGCTATGTAGTAACATATATGTATAGAAAACTCGGCAGTCAAACCATTCGGGAACGCTATCACCTTCTTTGAGAATCGAACGGCAAAATCAATAGCTTCGCCCATCCTGTGATTCCTAGAGCTAAACCAGGTATTCTAGGATTTACTAGGATTTTTATAGTATTGGTAATAGATACCTTAATTCCCAGTATCAATATTAAAATATGGCGTCGAACATTTTGAGAACGTCACCAATAGGTATAAAGTCAATCGTTTCACCGAAAACCTTACCCGCCGAAGAGATAACACACCCCAACTAGAGTATAACTTAGTGTTAAGAGAATACTATTAGTACACATTATAGTGATGGCATCCTAATTTCATTTGTGAATTAGAAGGTGGAGGGTAAAACATTTCGATTCTGTTACCACCTTCAATGATATTCGAACGGATAAATGAATAGCTTCACATATCCTGCTAATCGAGGAGTGAAAAAATGTATTCCAGGTTTAAATCCGGTGGAAAAATTTGGGACGGTCACCTTAATTCAATGTTTGAATACCAAAGTAGAGCGTGAAACCGCTTGTGAATCTTACCTACATTAGTGACGTGCACCTTAATTTCTTGTACGAATTAGCAGATCGAGTGTCGAACCGTTCGAGAACGTCACCATCTTCCTTGCGAGTAGAACGGCCAAGTTAATAGCTCCACCAATACTTGTGATTTCGAGCGTCAAATCAGTCATTACGGGATAAAATCCGGTTAACAATATAGACAATTGGCATGATAAATCACGGTTTGAACATTAAAGTACACGCAAAAACTGTAGGAAATCGTCACCGAATGGTATAGAGTCACTATTCTTACCGATGGCCATACCTTCCGACAACGTATGCCGCTGCATCGAGAGTATAATTGCGTGTATAGAGATCCACATTAGAATATATTTTAGTGACAGCAATATAAATTTATTTATATATTACAGTACCGGTGGTGCAACCGTTCGAGATCGTTACCACCCTCCTTAAAGAGACGAACGGCTAGGTCAACAGCACCTCCTATCCGGTGATTCCGAGAGTCACATCAGGGAATACTGGAGTAAAGCCGATGAACATTAGTTACAATGGACACCACAATTCACGGTTAGAATATTAAAATAGGGCGACGCATGGTTTGAGACCGCTACCAACTGCTTTAAAGTCAAACGCATTACCGAAGATTTTACCTACCGCGAACCTCACCCGCTTCATCTTGAGTATAATTTTGTGTTCAGAGAAAGAAGTTAGTATTCATTTCAGTGACAGAAACATTAACTTCATGTATGAATTAGAAAATCGAGTGCGAAGCAGTGCGAGGTCGGAACCACCATCTTTGAGTGTCGAGCGGCTAAGACTATAGCTTCTCCCATGCTATGACTCCGACAGTCAAACCAGTTATTCCGCGAGTAAGTTTACTGTGTACTATTGGCACTGGACACCTTAATTCACGGTTTGAATATTAGAGTAGAGCGTCAATCTGATTAAGAAAGCAGCAAATGGTATAAAGTCAAACGCTTTACTGAAGACCTTACGCCCCGATCTTCGAATCCTCTCCGATCGAGAGTATAACATCTTGCTCAGAGGAACATATTACTATACATTATAGAGAATGGCACCTTAATTTAATGTATCAATTAAGAGATAGATGGAGATATAGTTATGGTATATAGTTAAATTTTTTACCGAGGGCCTTAACTTCCGAGAAGCTATCCCGCTGTATCGAGCGTATTGCGACGTGTTCAGGGCAACAAATCAGTGTACATCCTAGTGTCGCGCAACTTAATTGAATCTATGATTTAGATGATCGGCGGTTAAACTGTTCGTGAACGTTACCACCTTCTGTTAGAGACGAACGGCAGAGTCATTAGCTCACCTATTCTTGTGATTCCGAGAGTCCAGCCTGGTATTCCAGGCGTAAATCCACTGCATAGTATTGACATGAGATACCTTATTTACGGTTTGAATATTAAACCGGAACGTCAAGCCGTTGTAGAACGTTAGCTGTTGGTATAGAGTCAAGCATTTTGCTGAGAGCCGTCCCTTCGGAGATGATGTCTCGTCGTATAGTGGGTATAAGATCGCGATCAGAGAAATATATTGGTTATCATTTCAGAGACCGGCACCTTAAATTCATGTATGAATTGGAAGATAGATGGTCAAACCGGTCGAGAACTTTGCCACATTCTGCGAGAGCCGAACGCCTAGGACAATAGCTTCACGTATCCAGTGATTCCGAGAGTTAAATAAGGTAATCAGGCGAGTAAGTCCGCTGGAGTTTATAGACAACTGACACCTTAATTCACGGTATAAATGTTAATATACTGAGACAGACCGACAGAGAGCATTACCGATTCGTATAAAGTCCATCCTCTCACCGAATATCATACTTTCCAAGAACCTAACCAGCTGTAGCGAGTGTCCTGCTTAATGTGCACGGAAACGAATTAGTAGACACTTTAGCGGACAAACACGACATGTTTGTGTATAAATATCAACATCGAGAGTCCAAGCGTTCCAGAACGTTACATTCTTCCTTGTGCGCCGCACCGCTAAGTGAATAGCTTCACCAGTCACGTGATTCCGATAGTCATCAGCTATTCCGTGAGTAAATCTGCTTAATGGTATTGGCAATCGACACCTTAATTCACGGTTTGAATGTTAACGAAGAGCGTCAAACGCTTGTAGAACTTTACCGATTCGAAGAGAGTCAAACCTATTACCAACGGCCATTGCTTCCGAGATCACAATCCGCCGTCTCGAGACTATAGTATCGTGTCCAGAGAAGCAAATTTCTATAAATTTCAGTGACGGGCACGTAAACTTCATGTGTTAATTAGATGATCGATGGTTATATCGTTCGAGATCGTTACCACCCTCTTCGAGGTTCGATCGGGTAAGTCAATAGCTTCACCAATCCTGAAATTCCCAGAGTCGAACCTGGTATTCCGGGAGAAAGTCCGCTCAAGGGTTTTTGCACTAGACACCGTAATTCGCGGTTTGAATATTACAGTAGAACGTCAAACCGTTGGAGAACGTTACAAATTGGTATAACGTCATACCCCTTACCGGATATCTTACATACCGAGACCATAACCAGCAGTAGCGTGTGACTTGCTTAGTGATCGCGGACAGAAATTACTAGACATTATGGCACAAGCACACCTTAATTTCAAATATGCATTAGAAGATAGAACGTCAAACCGTTCGAGAACGATACGACCTTCTTTGAGAGACGACCGGCTGAGTCAATAGATTCACATATCATGTGGTTCCGTGAGTCACATTAGGTATGTCACGAGTCAATCCACTGCACAATATTGGTAGTAGACACCTTTATTCACAGTATGAATATTAAAGTACAGAGTCTAGATGTTACACAACGTTACCTATTGTAACAGAGTCAAACATCTGACAGAAAGCTTTACATTCGGAGAAGATATCCCGTGGTATAGAGAGCATAAACTCGTTTTCAGAGAAGCAAGTTATAATACATTTTGGGTCGGGCACCTTAATTCCATGTACGAATAAGAAGATCGAGTGTCAAGTGTTTCGAGAACGTCGCGACCTTGGTAGAAATTGGAACTGCTTAATCCATATCTTCTCCCGTCCTGCGATTCCGAGAGTCAAACCAGGTATTCCAAGTGTAAATCCGCTCAATATTCTTGACAATATACTCCGTAACTCACGGTTTGAATATTAAAGTACAGTATCAAAACGTTGTAGTACGTTACCAGTTGACTATAGTTGAGTATAGAGTCAAACATTTCACCGAAGGCCTTACCTACTAAGAAACTATCCTGCTATATCGTGAGTGTAACTACGTGAACAGTGAAACAAATTATTGTCCATTTTAGTGACGGGAACCTTAACTTCATTTACTAATTAAATGATCGATGAACAAACGGTTCGAGAATGTTACTACCATCTATGCGAGACGAACGTCTGAGTCAAAAGCTACACCTGTCCTGCGATTCCGAGAGTAAAACCACGTGTTCCGGGAGTAAATCCGCTGTACAGTATTGGCAATAGACACCTTAATTCGCGGAGTGAATGTTAAAATAGAGCGCCACACTGTGTGAGAACGTTACTAATTGCTATAAAGGCAAACGTTTTACCGAATGCCTTACAGTCCGAGAATCTATTCCGCCGTATCGAGAGCACAGCTACGTATTTCGGGAAACACATTAGCACACAATTTAGTGACGGCACCTTAAATTCATACATGAGTTATAAAATCGAGTGTCAAACCGTTCTAGATGTTTCCCACATTCTGTGGGAGACAATGTTCTCTGTCAATTGCTTCACCTATCCTATGATTCCGTGGGTCATACCTGGTATTCCGGAAGTAAGTACGCAGAACAGTATTAGCAAGAGGTACCTTAATTTGCGGCTCGGATATTAATGTACAGAGAGAAACCGTTGTAGAACGGTACCTGTTGCTATAGAGCCCAACATTTTTCCGACGGCATTACATTCCGGGAACATCACCCGCTGCATCGAGTGTATAACTCCGTCTCCAAAGAAGATGGTTTAGAAGACATTTCAGTGACGGGCACCTTAACTTCATGTATAGCTTAGAAGCTCGAGCGTCAAACCGCTAGAGAACGTTACCACCATCATTGCAGGACGAACGTCTGAGTCATAAGCTTCACCTATTTCATGATTTCAAAAATCTAATCATTCATTCCGGGAGTTAAGCCGCTGAAGAGAATTGGCAATAGACACCATATTGCACCGTTTGGTTATTAACGTAAGGCGTCAAACCGTTGCTGAACGTCACATATTCGTATAACGTCATTCTTTTTTCCGAACACCGTACCTTCCGAGAACCTAACACCCTGTAGCGTGTGTCTTGCTTAATGTTCACGGAAACTAATTAGTAGCCATATTAGCAAACAAGGACCACATTTTCATGTAAAAACAGCAATAT